>JZKD02S1739355.1:0-19527 GCA_000966675.3 Picea glauca
TAAAACTTTCCAAAATCTATACAACATATTGCATATCATATACACATTATATATTAACATATATACAGCTAAAACTTTCCAAAATCTATACAACATATTGCATATCATATACACATTATATATTAACATATATACCGCCATAATATATATATCATATACCATTTTTTTTTCCACATAAAAATTACTCATTATATTAGAAATATAATCAGTTTACATAGACGATAAGCCACTACAATCCTAAGCCAAGCCTTTTCAAATCTCCATCTAATCCTATACAGATTTAACAGTACATATATGCAGTGTTTATTGTTACATTATATACAGATTTAACAGTACACATGTCCAGTGTTTATTGTTATATGTCACATGTATCCAAATACCAAAATAAAGGTACTTATTGCTCGCCTTAAATTGTGTTATCAAAGGATCAGATTTCAACATAAAGTAATGGAACGCCGTCAATAATATCCACTAAGGAAAAGGTGAGTAGTCTTGCATCACCTCTTTATGTTATATGTTTAATTTTTTTTATTAAAATTTTAAATTATGTGATGTTGAGATGTTTAAATTATGTTTTTAAAGAATTAATTTAAAATTGAATTTAAATTGATTGTGAGGTATTGTTTAGTTGTTGTATTGAAATTTTAATAATTTTAAAGTTAATTTCAAAGAAGGGGTGACAAATGTGGGGGAGTTTTTAGGAGTCTTTATTACATTTGACATTTGGAGACAAGTGTGGGGGAGTTTCTAGGATTCTCTATTACATTTGGGGATTTGGAAATGTATCAAACAATCTTGTCAAGGTCTATTCTTTGTGGATGGGTATGTGCACCATAAAGGAAGAAGACCTCAAAACTTTAATAGCTTTCGTAGATTCAATGTTGGTTATCAAAGTTGTGATTGATCAAGGAGTTGGGGGTGGGGGGAATGACTTGGGCACACTCATCTTGAGGATTAAAAAATCTCTCTCTTACATTGAACACATTTCCTTTTTCCACATATAAAGAGAATTTAATGGTATTGCAAACCACTAGGCCAAGGTGGCCTCCTCCCTAAGCCTAGGGTTGTTGATTAAAAGTGGGGTGCATGGCTATAGCCCCTTACCTTAACGAAACCCCGTGCATCTATTCAATTCACATTCAATGGTATTTCATAGTTGGACACGTCAAGGGAAGGCCAATAGGTGGCTTCTGTCATTTGCACATATGGTTCATATGGAACACTGTGAGGTTATTCAATGCAGCATATGTGGAATTTTGTTGATCTGTGGGATTTTGTTGGTAATGGGGAACAATGAAACCTCTGTTGTGACGAATTTACTCTCGAATTCCTAGAATTGGGAGGGATTTTTTGGAAGCGAGGCGGGTCAGGATTTGAGGAGGCAAGAAGGTTTCTTGTGCAAGCTCAACACATCTACAAGGGGACACAAACACTTGTGGGTGGTGATCTTGGGTGGAGCTATGTCTTTAATGCTGGTATTTTCTATAGTTTAGGCTAGGAAACTCCTATTTCTCTAGTTTCTTTTTGCTATGGGAGTTTCTTCTGTTGTTTTTTATGTTTTGGACCTATTTGGCCAAAATAACATTCCTTTGTTTTTGTTAGTTTTCTATAAAATTGCAATAATTGAAAATTGTTGCTTGGGGATTGTTTGGTCTGGTTTCGCTTAAAGTGGTATTGTGCAAGTTCTGTTTGAGACAAATATTGACAACCCAGATTGGAAGGAAGCTCATAAAATTCTTCATAGACATGAAGAAATTACTCAAGCTAACAGTAGTGCCCTTTTGCACATCTCCTCAAAAATCACAGAGCTGGAGCAAGTCAACATCACGAACATTGTCAACATAATGAATCTTCTCCTTCTATAGAAACAACAAATAGACTCACTTTGAAGTTGAATTTCATAGGCTCCTTTCTCTGGTTCTCCCATAGCATTTGCATTCTCTCTCTCTCTCTCTCTCTCTCTCTCTCTCTCTCTCTCTCTCATGGCTCTAGAAACTCGTTGCAGGAAGATCTCAGGGAAGATGAAACAGTGGGTTAGATCCATAATCCCATGGATGTGGAAGAAATAGGCTCCCCCCACTTTGTTGAGGGGTAGGAAGCTCGAGACAATGCACCTCCTTGAATGGTTCTTTATGTTTTTCAAAATTGTTAGTTTTTTTTTGGGAAAAATTGTAAAGCAAGTTACTTGCATAACTACTTGGAATCCTTGTATAGAAAAGGCCTTAGATATCATGTTAACTATATTAGTGTTACAACAATTTTTTCCACACTCCATGCATCTTTCTCTAATGGCCTTCCATTTCCCTCTGCAGACCTCATTTCCCCTCACTCCAGAGCTTAAAATACTCATTTTTATAAATGTACGCAACCTTCCAGTTATACAGCTTGCGTGCATATGCGAGTTGCTCCATTACAGCGCACGTACATCGGGTTTGGTGCACAAAAAAATAAAATTGTGTCAGGTTTCCATGCCATGTCATGAGATCTATGATCCTTGACATTCCATATACTGGAAACACTTCAAATCGACCCTTCAATTCCATTTGGAGGATATAAATTGAGCCATATCCAAGCCTTGAAGATACATAATTCATCATTGAGAGCAAAGACACTCTGGAGAAATTTCACCTCAATTGAGTCTGTATCCCTTTGTCCTTGAAAGTTTGGACTTCTTTTGTTCAACCCCCAAGCGCTTCATATCTCGTGATGGAGAACCTCATTGACTCCTACATGTGAGCTTGCCTTTGCGAATGATTGAAGTGGTGGAGGCCCAACTGAAGGGACTTAGTTTCTCGGTTCTGATATGTGTCGTTACAGAAGTTTGTCACCTATGTACTTCTATTGATTACATCAATATAAATACTCTTTTCTCGTCCAATTGATATCTTGCAAATATTCGTATTGCTTTCCATGGGCTTATTTTTTATGAATGTTAATGGATTATGTTGATTTATATGCTAACATTATATATCATTACCACATTCTTGTGTATCTTGGTTGTTGAAGACAAGTTACAGTTGTAAAGCTTTGGGTCGCGTGTTCAACGATGGTATTCTTCGGACGTCTAAATGAGGTAAGCTTCTAGCCTTCTCTTGTTAGCATTTCATTTATATAACATATTTGATATTAGAGTTTATTTCTGGGTGTTGTTCTGTCTATTATGACTTGCCCCTAGCCATAAAGAAATTTTCCTCATAACAATTAGAACTATGCTCAACTTTGGAGCAAACTTTGGAATATTTAAAATATTTTATATGTAATTGATAACTTTGACACAACCTCCTTTGAATGAATATAAATTTTTATTCATTTTTTTTAAAAATTAATTTTAAAAAATATATAAAAATGGATTTGAATTTGGGTTATTATCTCTACATATATATTATAAATTTAGTCCCTACTTTAAATATCTAACAATAAATTTACATTAGAACTTATAAAATTTTAATCTTTTAAAGAAAAATGTGAAACTTTTTACTTCTCAATAAATGAGTAAATATTAAATATCTAACAATAATTTTACAATTAAAATATCAATTAAAACTTATAAAATTTTAATAAAATTTGAAACTTTTTACTTCTCAATAAATGAGTAAATATATAGTATTACTAAACCTACATTTTATTCCAATACATCTATCTAATTACTTATATTTTTCATCACCCTAAAAACCATAATACAAATCCAACCTCATGTCTATATTCTCTATAAAATCCTACCATTTATTAAAAAGTCAATATACCACCGATGACCTTGTAACCTTCTTTCACAAACTTCTAACCATCCTCAATAATATCCCTTTGCTATCTTTGAAAATGCCTATACAACTAATGATGGTTGAGGTTGTAATGTCTAATATGTTGAGCTAACGAATGACAAAAGAGAGCCAACTAATGATGAAAATAGGTATTCATTTTTTAAAAGTTGTGGGGTTACTATTGTAACGAAATGCGTTCATTACCTAATAATAAGTGACAACTATGATGCTTTCAATGACTTAAAGCAACCCCAACTGCAAGAATCATGTGAGGGTGTGATGGATATTGATGTCATGTGTATGGATTAAGACGACCTAATTATACAAATTTACTTTCACATAAGTAAACAATACATTAAATATTATATAATTAATTTCAACTTTTTCTGTCAATTTAATTTCATATTTTTCAATCTTATAACAGATTGATAAAGAATATTTAAAAGTGAAGTAAAAAGTAGAGTAGATGGCTACAAAGTTTTTGATATTAGTGTTAATAATGAATTTATTGTTGATATTAATGTTAATGATGAATTTATTGTCACACTTGTAGATCTTAATTGATATGTGGTTATTATCAATTTGATGTTTATAATTATACGTTATTATTAAAAATACTTATCCTTATCACTGGTTATTATCAATTTGATGTTTATAATTACATGTTATTATTAAAAATATTTATCTTTATCACTATTGTGAGAAATGGGATTAACAAAAGTTTAGAGTGCTTTTAAGTATAAATGTATGGATAAAAATCTTCAAAAGTGAACTCCAATCAAACCTCTACAATTTGAAATTAAGGTTTTTTTTTTTTTAAATTGTGGATATTTTTTATAACTACATTTTTTTAATGGGTGGAAGCTTTAGTAGATGTTATTTTTTGTTGCACTTCTTTCAATATGGGGCGTTGGTGTGCCAATGATATGGGAATGCAAGACACCTAGGGTGTAACACACCCAACCCCCTAAATACGCTTTTAAGGGACGAGGTATTAATTTTTCATCTTTCCTAAACCTCCTCAAATTCATTTAAAAGGGACACCATTGTCTTCTGCTCAACAAGAGCTTTCCAATGACTATAAGTTTGCTCAAAACAAACCTCTAGATCAAAACTTATGGCCTTTTGAATTTTTTGGGTTTTCAATAGCCAAAGACCTCTACACTGCCATGTGGCCTTCACGTCACCCATATCATTCGAAGTGGGATGACATGTCATAATATGTTGGCGTGGCACCTGACAAGCAATTCATAAGGCATAGACCCATTGGGACCTCGAACCTTTACGCACCCAACCTTGTGCTACGCATTCTTCCGAGATCTGACTTAACTAGGTGTTGACACCTGTCCGTCGGGCGTTGGCTTGGTTACGTCAACTAATGTCATCTCAGGACATTAGCTTTTGGGACCTTGGCCCTTTTACATTTTTTTAAAGCCCCAAAACTCATGATCAGGGATGAGATGGCACCTAGGACACGTGGCCCTATCCTATCATGCCACAAGTCCTAACCATGGCATGATAGGTGGCCACCATAATCTCGTGACACGTGGCACACGTTTTTCCCATAGATCTCTATCCGAAAATGCTAAAACCACTTGACACGTGACACGTGGATATCCATGTGGGATGACATGGTACACACGTCACCACAGGATGTCTGGCTTGTCCAACAAGGATTCAACACTTATTCGCTCCTTATTTATTGAATGTCATCATCCAACGCCATCTTGGATCTTTCGAGCATCGACTATTGACCTTTTCGTAAGGCCTATTTCCAAAAATCTCCCGACAACCGAGATTTGATTATAGTTGGCATCTTGGGGAATGTGGCCCTATCTGGTCATGCCACCTAACATGACACGTGGCACCCATACCGCTCAACATGCGACACTCATTTTCCACCAGGACCTTCATCCAAATATGCCAAATCAACGTGACACGTGGCACCACCGAGGGGTGACATGTGGCCCTCCCTCGTCACGACACGTGGTGACACCACGTAATCATGGACATCAGGACTACGGCCCCTTACCGACCTCTTGTAGATTAAAAATCCCCGCGGTCCACCATCCGGGGATTACGAGATAGTTAATCAAGCTAATCCCATGCTTAATTAAGGTAATCACCAAATTACGAGAAATTCCAGTGCTCAACGTCCCAAGGATTATGAGGTGATTAACTAACGTAATCTCGGTGGTTATGAGAGGTTTATTTAGGTTAATCCTAGGATTACAACTCTTGACCATTTACTGCAAGATCTACGATAGATATTTTTCTATTGTGTGGGATCCAAAGGGGACACGTGTCATCGCCCGATGACCGCGAACATTAGAGTGCGGCTCTTTACAGGTTCCCTTCACACTAAAACTCTCGAGGTCCGAGATCTGATTGACTTTTCGTAAAAAAGATCTGCGATTGAGATCTCTCGGCTTCAAGATCCTACGACTAAGGATTTAGAGGGGGGGGTTAAATCTGAGGCCTCCACTCCCAATCTATCCCCATAGTTTCTCCACCAGCTAATCAAATGCTACCAAGTTTCAACCCCTTGACCTCATGTCTGCCCATGTGGATCCCATGTCACATGTGACATTGCCTCCCTCTCATCCATCCATATATATATAAGGATTGGAACCTTGCGTGGGAACCCTGTCCACTGAAAATCAGGCATCAAGGTTTCCAAAGGGTTGAGCCTTGAAAATATTCTGAGGTCTGATGCTTCGGTACCTCGGGGCATTAGACCCCTCATGAGCATATATATTAGATCGACGATCGAGGTTTCCTCGGACAACATATCTGACGATCGGGTTTTAAGACGCTTGTTTAAAGGCTTAAGCCTGATAGGTGCCCATTCTCCACCCTCGAAAAATCAACCCCCACCATATCATGGGAACCTTGGCCACTATGTCTGCCTTCGTGGAAACCTCGTTGCACATGAAAACAACTCCCTGTTAACACTGGTATGTATATAATAAAGGTACAAAAGCAGGGGTTGGAACCCTATCCTGTCGAGTATTGGCATGTCGGGACTTTCAAAGGAGTTTGGACTTAGAGTTATTCTGGGGCCTGATGCTTTGATTCCCCAGGTCGTGCAAGCCCCTCCTGAGCTTGGTTATGAAATTTGACGGTCGAGATTGCCTTAGCACTGTGATCTGACGGTGGCTACTAGTCCATTTCTAGACGGTCGAGATCGACCATATTCACTAGATCGACGACTATTGTTCCTCACATGGGTTTACATGAGATTATGATGGGTAACCAACCCATCTTTGAATGGTTGAGGTTAACTCTCATATTAGGGATCAACGATTGTTGAGTCTCGTCGATTTCATTCAATATAAATTGAATTATAACTTGAGCTTTCGGGATTTATCAGTCTTGCAGCCTCATGCTGCATCATTCTGCTGGGTTTTTAACTCTGCTTCCTCAAACCCTTCTAATAAATGATCATGTATATATAAAGGTTCCAAATGGAACAACATCAAATCCACTAACAAGGCATACACATATACAACACAATTGCGGACATCAACCCTTAATTTTCAATTTAAGTAGACAAATCACATAGATACTTATCTATTACAAGTTATTTCCAACCAAGTAATTGTGGGTGTTCGCCTCTCCACCCAACCATAGGCTCATATGCATTATTCTTAGCACTCTGGCCACCCCCCGTGCCAAGCCATGGTACCGCCAGCAATTCAAATATCCCTTAGATGCTTATTAATATTTAAAACACAAAAACATCTACTCGATCTTCAAAATAAAAATTATCGCTTGACTATTTGAAATTTACATGTGAATTGAATTATCTATCCAAACAACTATAAGGATGAATAACTTGCAAATAACTAAGCGTAAATAGGAAAACAATTTTCAAATCACATACACAACTTTGGTAACAGAGTTCACCCAATTTGGGCTACGTCTTCCGATCCGTTTCCAATAGAGACTTCTTTATTAATACTCAAATGATTGTGTTTTAAAATGACCTTTTTACATGTTTCTCAAACTTAGAAACATATTACACCATTGAATTCCTTGTGAAATTTCGATAAAAATGAGTATAAAGTTCATAAAATTATGTGTTGGAACCTCGTGGCATGCATTATGGTGAAACCTCCAAGTCTAATTACCCTCAGGCATGAACTTCAAGATACCGTATTGCATTTTTGTTTCTTTGGCCTCGGTCCACGTGCCATTAAATAGGGCACAATACCCTTAATATCCATCCATAACTTTATGCAGGCATTAAGTATAAGGTTGTGGGCATGGCTTAACAAGAGGCTTCTTTGGTGCAACAATTAAGGCATGGCACTATATGCGGGAGGTCGCAGGTTCCATCTTCCACTATCCCTTCCTTTGTTGGCACATTGTTATAACTTATGGATATATATATGGTATGTTTGTTATATAGTTTAAAACCAAAGTTTTAATAGCCCTCCGCATGAATACATGTGTGGTCACATTGTGATACATATAACTTGGGTTGAGGTTTAGGCCCTCAACCCTTTTTTTTCACAGACTAAACCTTTACCAAGGCTTAAATACATGTGCCAATGTATAGGTTAAGTCTTAATGAGATGGCGTGTTGGAAAAGGTTGCTTGCGTAAAGTTTTGGGAGGTCACTGGTTCGATCCTCCAAAGTCCCAAATTTTGATAAACATTAACCATTAATGGACAATGGGAGGATTCCATGTGGCATCCTCTCATTGGTCTATCCTTGCCATGTGTTGACATATAATTGGTGCCAACTGTGTGTATGGATTTCCCAGTCACCTGCCAAATTGACATGTCACCTCACCTGCTTTCCATGTGTCACCATGTGAGGTCACCAAGTTAGCATTGTATGACCTATAAGGTCGTGCCAATGTCAGCCTTGCAGTGGTGACATGTGTCACCTTGACCCTGTTGACTTTTTCCTTTTTTCACTAGTTTGACCCGAACTTTAACCATCCATAACATTTGCATACGAACTCCATTTGAGACGATTTTTGCATCATTGGAAAGATATCGCCGAGCTCTATGCACTGATGGAATTTTAGAGAGCATTTGGGATGGATACATTTTGAGAATTTCTGAATCCTTCTAGACCTCTGCAAGCATTCTGGATCCTCCTGGACCTCTATGAGCGTTCCTAGATCCTCGTGGATCATTCCTCCCCATTGGAAGCCCTTTGGACCACGAAAAGTTTTTTATCACTCAAAAAATAAGCGAGGGTAAATTTACCTCACCTTTCTAATCTCCATCCACTTTGATTTGCTTGGTTTCACCCCTTTAAGACCAACTCAAAGATATTCCACAAAACCTCGATGTGAAGTCCTTATTCTTCTATCAAGAATAGAATATTCTTGTAACTCATCTAAATACTCTGAAGAAAAATCATCAACTGTTAGAACCTAAATACTTCCATCTTCATCCATAATCATAGGATGCTCATAAAGTTTCAAATTCTCAATGTTTACCATTGAATATATTTTCATGTAGACTGGTAGATCTAAACAAAAGGCATTAGTACCAATCTTCTCCAAGATATTGAATGGACCATATCGGATTGGACTTAGTTTTTGACCTTCACCCTTCATTCTATATTTGCTGATATGTAACCATACTTCATCACCGACTTTGAATTGATGATCAACCAAGTAATATTCCAAATATAAAAAGTATTTATAACATAAATAAATAGCTAGAAATGGAATATGAACAACAATATAACCAGAACAACACCACAATAATACCAAAATGATACCAAAATAATTCCAGAAAGAACACTTTGATTACTGAGAGCAATGTTCACTTTCCTCTTCGAGGGGGAAACCTCCAGCTAAGCAAATCTCTATTACAATAATATCCAAGAAAAAAGTTCTCATACCCTTGACTCCTATTTATACTAAATATGTCTATCAAAAGAACCATCTAGAGGAAGATCCTTCTAGAAGCGAAAGCTTCTATTAGGTCTTCTTACTTTGGACTTATTCTTCCTTATTTCTAGGCCTTATTAATATTGACCTTTATTACATGGAAATATATTATTCTACCTATGTGAGGGGTTAGGTCCCTAACATGTCATCCCCCTTAAAAAAACCTTGTCCTTAAGGCTTCAGATGGGGAAATTGCTGTAGAATGGTAGCTGGTTCCCAAGTGGCATCTATTGGAGTTGTATCTTTCCACTGGACTAATACTTCCTTGATGGTTCACTGATGTAGACGACACTCATGTTGGTCCAAAACTGCTTGTGGATGTAGCCAAATTGAGCCTTCTTCGTCCAACCCAGGAAGGTTAGTTTGAGTTTGGCATTTGGTTCCAATCACCTTCTTTAAGTAGGAAACATGAAAAACATGATGGAGCTTAGAATGATTGGGAAAAGATAACTGATAGGCCACCCGTCCCACATGCTTGAGAATGGTATACAAACCATAAAATTTGGGCACTAGTTTCTGACAATGGTCAGCCTTGAGGGAATTTTGCTTGTAGGGTTACAGTCAAAGAAACACCTAATCTCCTTCTGCAAATTGACGTTCAGAGAGAACTTGATCTTCTTGTTGCTTCATGCGATTATGGGACATGACCAAATTATCTTTGAGGGTACGAAGAATACCCTCTTGAACTATAAGTGTTTGGTCAACCTCCTGGACCTTCAAGACACCTGACAAATATGAGAGAATTGAAGGTGGATTTTTTCCATACATTGCTTCAAAAGGAGTCATGCAGGTAGTTGTATGGTACGAAGTATTGTGCAACCATTCAACTAGTGGTAACCATTGAGCCCACTGATTTTTACTTTCTGATGCAAAACACCTCAAATATGTTTCCAAACACTTGTTGACAATTCCAGTTTGACCATCAGTCTGGGGATGATAAGCTGTGTTGAGATGCAATTGGGTTCCTTGTAGCTTGAACAGTTCTTGCCAAAAATTGCTGGTGAAAGTTGGGTCGCAATCAAAGACAATAGAATGAGACATGCCATGAAGCTTGAAGACCTGATCCATGAAAATTTGAGTGACAATGGATGTTGTAAATGGGTGTTGAAAAGCACATAAATGAGCATACTTGGAAAGATGATCAATTACCACCATGATGATTGATTTATTGCCCGATTTAGGTAAGCCTACAATAAAATCCATAGAGATATCTCACCAAATAGCAGGTGGAATCGGAAGCGGTTGTAGTGAGCTGGGAGATTTGACTGTTTCACCCTTGTTGTGTTGACACACATCACATTCAACCACAAAATTACGAATGTACTGTTTCATACCATCCCAGAAAAAAGAACATTTGACCCTGTCATAGGTTTTGGTAAACCCGGAGTGCCTAGCTATGGGTGTAGCATGAAGCTCAGAAAGTACCGTGGATTTAAGTTTTGACTGTTTACTTAAATGCAAACAAACTTTGTATCAAATCTCATCATTGAGCCCAGAGTACCCTAGGGAAACTAGAGAATTGGACTGCAATTGTTGTATCAGATGTGAACTTTTGGGATCGTGTAGCCATTCCTAGCAAACAACTTGGATCCAATCTAGTACAATGAAGGGGAGAGAAAAAAGGGACTCTTCATCTTCATATTTTTGGGAAAGTGCATCAGCGACCACATTGTCTTTTCCTTTCTTGTAAATGATCTCATAATCATATCCAAAGAGCTTAATCACCCATTTTTGTTTCTTTGGGAGGAAAGGCATTGTTCCAGAAAATACTTGAGACTTTGATGATCTGTCTTAATTTGGAAGTGTTGCCCCAATATATAAGGGCGCCAAAGATCCACGACATGCAAAATAGCCAACATTTCCTTTTCATAGATTGATTTTCCCAAATTGCGCTTGGACAATTGTTTGCTGGTAAAGGCCAAAGGTCGACCCTCTTGCATAAGGACATCACCAATTCCTTTCCCGGAAGCATCACATTCTAGGAAAAAGGTCTTTATGAAATCAGGAAGGGCCAGGACTGGAGTGGTGCACATGGCCATCTTCAAGGTTTGAAAATCTTGAGCAGTTGGTGGAGTCCAAGTGAAATAATTCTTTTTAAGGAGTGCAATGAGAGGTGCCACAATCTTTCCATAATTCTTAACAAGCTTGCAATAATAACCTGTTAAACCCAAAAATCCATGCAAACTTTTGAGAGTCTTTGGGTGAGGCCAATCTTGCATAGATTCAATCTTTTTAGGATCCACCCTGACGCCGACCTTGCCAACAAGATGACCCAAGTACTCGAATTTCGAGGCACCAAAAGTACATTTAGATTGTTTGAGGAAAAGTTTGTGCTGAGAGAGTAGATGGAGAACTAGATCCACATGAGCAATATGGGCTACCCAGGTTTTACTATAGATGAGGATATCATCAAAGAAAACTAAGACAAAATGACGGAGAAAAGGATAGAAGACACGATTCATGAGGATTTGGAAAGTGGAGGGAGCATTACACAAGCCAAAGGTCATGACCAAAAACTCATAGTGGCCCTCATGAGTTCTAAATGTAGTCTTAGGAATATCTTCCTCTTTCATATGGATTTGGTGGTAGCGAGAACGAAGATCAAGTTTAGTAAAGAACTGGGCACCAATCAATTCATCCAAGAGGTCATCAATGACAAGAATGGGAAATTTGTCTTTAATGGTGAGTTTGTTGAGGTCACGAAAGTCAGGAAATGCGCCAAGAACCTTATTTCTTAAGGACCATGACCACAAGTGAAGAGTATGGGCTCATACTAGGGTGGATAACACCTGTGTGGAGCAGGTCTTAAACAATTTTCTCAATTTCATTTTTTTGGGAAAAGGGGTGACGATAGGGACAAATATTGGGAGGAAGGATTCTTGGGACAAGGGGAATGGAATGATCATGAACACCACAAGAAGGGGGAAGTCCCTGGGGAGTGGAAAAAACCACTTGATGTTTAGAGAGGATGGATTGGAGGTCCTGTGGCACAGAGGGTATCTTAGTTGCTTGTATGGCATGAAGTTTGGAAATAATGCAAGAATGACCTTTTTCGAGTAGATGTTTCACGCAATGGGAACTAATGATCTCTGGGGAACTGAAGGTGATGACTTGGAACTTATATTGTTGTCCCTCTTGGTCAAATTGCATGGTTAATTCCTTAAAATCCATGAGAATGGGACCCAAAGTCCTTAGCTATTCTGCACCCAACACAATGTCACAACCACCCATGTCAATAACAAACATATGAGATTTCAGGTGGCATTCACCAATTTGGAAACACAAATTTTCACAACTCCCTCCACATTTCATGGACCCGCCATTGGAAACCATGATTTGAAAATTACTGACTGCACGGATATAGCAATTGGTTTCTTGGGAAATGCAACGATGAATAAAATTATGGGTGCTTCCACTATAAAAAAGAATGATGAACTTCCTATGCTTGATGTAACCAATTAACTTGATGTTTTGGGGAGCAGAGAAGCCAGTGAGAGCATTTAGGGAAATGACTAGTTCTACTTTGGGAAGGTTTGAGGGATGGGTTATGTTAGTGGGTTTAGGTGACTCAGACACAAGGGGAGCCTCAACATCCTCTTATGAAACATCCTTTGAGATGGCCATAAAAATATTTTGTTCCTTACACTTGTGTCCTGAAAAATATTTGTCATCACAATTATAACAAAGCCATTTGAGTTGGCGTCCAACCATTTTGGCCCTGGTCAATTTCTGGATCTTTAGTGGAGTAGAAGGAGGAGTGAGAGTTATTGGTTTAGTGTGAGGAATAAAGGAGGGTTTTTGGTTTTGAGAAGAGACAACCTGTTGTGCTTCCTTATCTCTTTTAGTAGCGTCCACATAACTTTGAGGCCAAACCATGAGGACATGAGCATGAATCTCATCCTTGAGGCCACTGATAAAACATTCTCAGAAAAAAGCATCAGACATGCCCTCTGTACGAAAAGTTAGTCACTCAAAAGCAGCTATAAAGTCTTCCACTGTGCCATATTGTTTCAACTTTGTCAAATGACCTAAATGGTTGGTGTCAGTGTCAAAGTGTTCATAAAGCTCTACCACAAAATGTGTCCAAGCCACATACCCTTGGCGGGCATTTTTTCTCCATTGCCATCATTGCCAACATTCTTGATCTAGATGGAGAACACCATACCGGAGTTTGGCCAACTCATTCGTAATGCCATACAAAGAGAAATAATGTTCCATTTGAGTTACCCAACTAGTGGGATCCGATCCATCAAATTTGGTCACATCCACACGTGAAAGGTGTAGGTCACGCTGAAAGTGATGGGGCTGAAAATTCTGGGAATGAGAGGAAGTTTCACCTTTGGTATGCAAAGGTGGGTCAGATAAGGGAATATTTGCATGGATATGCATCTTGGCATAGATAATCATATCGACAGATTCAAAATGGATAATAATGTATTTTTTGAGCTCTTGCTTGAGTTCTGCGATTGAGGCAGCAATGGAAGAATGCATCTTTTGATTGAAGGTGGAAATATTGGTACTGAGCTGTCACACATCTTGTTCGGTTTATATGAAATTAGAGTGCAAGGTAGTGAAGTGAGCTTCCAAGTCTTGGCTACAGGTATGGGCCATGATGACGAGGGAACACGAAAAGGGGTGGGTGGGACCACACAAAAAATGGGTTATAGGTGAAGTGTATGACAAGGATCATGGCGAAAAATTGAATCCAATGGGGTAAAGCCCAAATAAGGGTGTTGGGTCCACAAGAAAAAAAATAAGCTGAAAAATGATAGGTATTGTTTTTTTACTCCTGTAGAGTTATAATCCGATCTGAAGAATATTGTAGTGATGAAATGCCCAAATGCTTAACAAGAAGAAATGTGTAGTACTTTCACAACTTGAATGCAAGAGACACAATTGTGCCGCAATAGATATTTTCTGTTATGTTTTTTTTTTTTCGTCCCAAGGGTTAGGTATTCAAGGGTTCTATAGAGAATGGTTTTCCCTATGCTATAGCTCTCTAATATACATGCGAGGTCCAATAGTAGTACTCAGACCAATATCTTAGGGCACCAACTAAGGAGGCTAGACCATGTCCTTAGCCGTACTACCCGACTACCCAGGTACTAGAGAGTATCTTCCCAAGTGTTGTTCTCGATGGCACTATAACATTCAAGTGGTTGATCGTTTATCTATGAAGGGCTTCAGGAGATCTAGGCCTATCCATATACAAGTGTTGTCTGATGCACTACCACTCGAAGGGGTACCAACAGGGGTTACAAGGGTGGCCAACATATATGTGCTTAAGTACCACTTGTATTTCCTGCGTGTATGAATCCCTGACCGTGGATTTATGCGCATAACGATAGATATCTATAGCTTAAAGATGTCGGAATACATGTCTACCCTGAAAAAAAATTTACCCACAAATTTCTGCAGAGGAAGGTGCTCTAATACCACTTGTAATATTCCAGATATAAAAAGTATGCAGAACAAAAATAAATAGCTAGAAATTGCAGATGAACAACAATATAACCAAAACAACACCACAATAATCCCAAAATGATACTAGAATAATACCAAAAAGAACACTTTGATTACTGAAAGCAATGTTCACTTGCCTCTTCAAGGGGGCAACCTCCAACAGAGCAGAGCTCTATTACAATAATATCCAAGACAAAAGTTCTCATACCCTTGACTCCTATTTATACTAAATATGTCTATCAAAAGAACCATCTAGAGGAAGATCCTTCTAGAAGAAGAAGCTTCTATTAGGTCTTCTTACATTGGACTTATTCTTCCTTATTGCTAGGCCTTATTAATATTGACCTTTATTACATGGAAATATATTATTCTACCTACATGAGTGGTTAGGTCCCTAACAAACCCGATGTTTTTCATGCCTTGCCTTATACTTGGCTTGGCTCTTCTCCAATTTTTCTTGTACTACTTGATGTACTTGTTGGATCTTTTGAATGAACCTTTTAGCTTTATCTATATCATCTTTTCTGAACTCTTTACTTGCTTCTCCAAAAGTAAATTCCATAGGTGGTGATTTAGGAAAATACCACAAACATACTTCAAAAGGAGTTTTTTGAGTAGAAGAATGCATGGCATGATTATAGACTTGTTGTACATAAGGAAACTGCTCATCCCATGTTAATCCCTAAATAGTGGCACATTACCCCTTAATTGGGGTATATTACATTAGTAATGTTATTTTATTTATGTCGACTTGGGTCCATTAGTTGTAATTGTACCTCATAGTCTCCTATATATACCAAGGATATCTTTTCATTTGGAATAATATTGTATTTGGAAATTTATGTGGTGTATAAGGAGGTTTCCCCCTCGAAGAGGCTTATTATATGAAATTATCTCTTTTTCAAGGCATTGAGTACTTATTCATGGGTTTTTTTATGCTATTTTTATATTTGGTTCTTAACATTTGGTATTAGAGCTCAAGGTCTTGGGGTTTCACTGCTTCATTTGAGACACCTTGGAATTTTTGATATAAGTTTTTTTCTATGAATTTTCGGAAGGAACCCCTTGGTGGATATTTAGTATACAGATAAGGGTATGTGGGGTTCAAATTTCAGCTCCTGAGGAATTATACTTGTTGATATATAGCCTATGTAAGATATGGTTTTGGACTCATCATGAATTTAGTCATCACAATTTTTTTTCTATAAAATGTTTTTTGTAATGTTTCAGACTCTAAAACTAGGAGGTTATTCATATAAATGATCAAGGTAGATGTGATATCAGTTTCCGCTTCTGAGTTATCCTAATTTTATAGATACACCCTGTGTAATATACGGTATCTGACTAGCCATATTAACTAGTCTCAAACATGTGTTTTGGGTAAAAAAGTGATATCTTTTTCAGTGAGTATCCAAATTAAGTGGGAGCAATTGCATTGGGCAGTGGACATTCTGTAGTATTTTTGGTGCAATATCCAAAATAAAATATCATATATTGTGCTCTTGGAATGCTTTACAAGTATGTTCTCCTGAAAGGGACAAAAATCAACAAGGTGTGGGGAAGTTACCATAAATTCCACTTGGCACATCCAATTTTTACGCCGAAAGCCGTACACCTATTGACAATGTGCAGATTTAATAGGGGTTTAGTGCTTAATAAGTTTTCTATGGACATGATTAAATATGGCTGGAATATTCTTAGTAGTCACACAAAATAAATGGCTTTGATTTCAATCATTAACTTCATAGCTATTATAAAGACATCCATTTATGTGTTTACTTTTTTACATTTACCAAATCATATTTAAAAATTACTTTGATAGCTAACTGATTTCCACGTAAGTGATTAACAGAAATTAAAATATTAACACCAGATAAATGAAGCTCAACCGTTTATTTGTTAATCAATAATAAAATTTAATATATTATTTTAAAGATTCTTTTCATCTTATCAACCTTTCGGCGTTGATCAGCTACAATTATGTGGCTGTGCTAGTGATAAGACTTATGGAATTGCAGAGAAGATGTATCAGAGAGCTACAAAAAAAAAAATTCAGACCCAGAAGGGCCAAAATTTTGGAAATACAACAAAAGAAATACCATCTAGCAGAACCACCTTGAAATCAAGGTTTAAAAGTGATACTTGGCTAACATGCCACCAAAAAATGGAACTTCTACACCAAATAAGCCTCTAGAAAATCCTACTTGGACTCTTGATGAAGGTGAAGAAATGCACAGAGACATAAATGATTTACAAAAGAAGACAATAACAAAAGATGAACTACAAGGGATGATGGATTCAACTGAAGCTAAGTTGGAGGAAATAATGGATACTAAGATGGATGGTTTAAAAAGGGATATCATGGAAGGATTGAAAAATTTATTAATAGAGAGGCCACCTGAAAGTGAAAATGTATCCCATGAAATTCATGATGAGGACACAACGAAGATGAATCAATACTGGAGAAACTCCAACTTTGGGTTGAAGACCAACCACTTTCCTAAGATAGATATGAGGAAGTTTGATGGAAAGGATCCAATCACATGGATACTTCAGATGGATCAATTATTTGATCTACATGATGTGCCACATACACAAAAAGTACGGATTTCTTCTTTATATTTATAACCCAATCAATTTGTGTCATATCGATGGCTTTGTTCTCTCAAATCACTTGTCACTTGGACAATTTTCATGGAAGAAATGATATCACACTATGAGGATACAAGGAGAAATACCTTCTTTAGCCAATTGATAAATCTTAAGCAAAAGGGTTAAGTTGTAGAGCACATTGAGAACTTCCAAAGATTGAATATAAAGGTAACATATATTCCAGATGAGCACCTAATTGTTTTCAAAGGAAATTTAAAGGATAGAATTCAACATGAGGTTCTCCTTTGGGAACCCAAATCGTTGGAGAATGCGTTCAAGGCGGCAAGACATGTTGAAATTAAACATATGGATATGGATACTAGAAGGACCACTCCTAACATCTATCGAGAGAATAATGTTCCTTCTTCTAAAACACCTCAACCTACAAGGTACATAAGTGTGGTGAGAATAAATTATTCTACATAGATTGTGAAGAGGAAGAAGAAGAAGAAGAAGAAGAAGAAGAAGAAGAAGAACCATCTCAAGATGAAAACATAGAAGAGATTTCTTCTGAAGAGTTGAATCCCATGATATCATGTAATGCATTAGCTGGAATTAACACTCCTTAAACCCTCAAGATCGAAGGATATATTAAAAATAAAAATGTAATAGTCCTAATTGATTATGGTAGTACTCACATTTTCATTCACTATAAATTATCCAAATCTCTCAATTTCTTTATATATCCAGTGCCATAGTTTCAAGTAATGATTGCAAATGGAGGAACTATCAATTGCTCAGTAAAATTCCACAAGATAAATATTACTATGGGGGAATATGTAATGAATAGTCCAATGATTTCTATACACATGGGTGGTGTTGATGTCGTACTAGGAGTCCAATGGTTACAATCATTGGGTACAATGGCTTTTAATTTTCAAGAACTTTTCATGAAATTTTTATTGGAAGGAAAGGAAACTGATTTAAGGGGTATCATAAGGTAACCTAGTAAAGTGATAAGCTCTAATGGCATGAAAATATTATTGAAAAATGAGAATTAGGGTGTAATTGTACAACTATGCTTACTAGATGTTCAAACATCTAAGCCATCTATTCCCCTAGATCTCCAAGGAATCATTGATAAACATTCCAAAGCATTTGAAGATATTCCCAGAGGTACTCCACCCACTCGAAATCATGGTCATGCTATTCACCTAATTCCTGGGAGTTTTTCTCCTAACATCAAACCTTACAGATACCCTTATGCCCAAAAGAGTGAAATTGAGTGTATGGTTGAAGAAATGTTAGAGGCTAACATTATTAGACCTAGCTAAAGTTATTACTCTACACCGGTAGTAATGGTACTCAAGAAAGAGGACTCGTGGCGTATGTGTCTAGATTATAGAGAGCTCAACAATATCACTATTAAATATAATTTTCCCATTCTCGTCATTGGTGAATTGTTAGATGAACTACATGGAGAAATATACTTCACAAAGTTGGATCTCCATTCAGGGTATCATCATATTAGAATGAAGGAAGAAAATATCCCAAAAACAATATTTTGAACTCATGAAGGCCATTATGAATTTTTGGTCATGCCTTTTGGCCTTACGAATGCACCTTCCATATTCCAAGGGTTGATGAAATCCATTTTCAAGCCCTTCCTTCGAAAATTTATGTTAGTATTTTTTAATGATATACTAATCTATAACAAGTCTTGGGAGGATCATGTTCGACATCTTGACAAGGTGATACAACTACTAAAGGAGCAACAACTATATGCCAAACCA
>JZKD02S1739355.1:21177-42138 GCA_000966675.3 Picea glauca
CCTTTCATACTGCAACAAAAATGACACCATTTATGGCACTCTATGGATATCACCCACCTTCCATCACTTCTTCTCTAAAATAAAAATATAAGGTTCAAGCAGTGGAATATCACATTGAGCATCAACTACAAGTTCTCCAACTCTTAAAGGACAACCTGACCATGGCACAAAATCACATGAAACAACAAGTAGATCAATATCGTAGTGAAATAATTTTTGAAGTAGGGGATTGGGTATTTTTAATACTACAACCATACAAACAAATGTCCCTCAAGCAAGCTAAGAAGGATAATAAATTATCACCAAGGTACTATAACCCTTATAAGGTGTTGCAAAACATTGGTACTATGGCACACAAATTGAAGTTTCCTGCATCTTCGCGAGTACACCTAGTTTTCCATGTTTCATGCTTAAAGAAGGTTATAGGTGACAAGATCCTAGTTCAAACTATATTTCCAGAACTTGACGAAGAAGGAAAAATCATATTGGAGCTTGAAGCTATCAATGACATAAGAAATCACCAACTGAGGAATAGATCCATTTCAAAGTATCTCATTAAGTGGAGGAAACTACTTGCTGAAGATTCCACTTTGGAAGATGAGTCTTTTATACAAAAACATACATAATTACTGAAGCATTGTGGACAACACTTGTCTGAAGGGGAGGGGTAGCTTAAGCCCTAAATAGTGGCACATTACCCCTTAATTGGGGTATATTACATTAGTAATGTTATTTTATTTATGTCGAATTGGGTCCATTAGTTGTAATTGTACCTCCTAGTCTCCTATATATACCAAGGAGACCTTTTCATTTGGAATCATCTTGTATTTTGAAATTTATGTAGTGTATAAAGAGGTTTCCCCCTCAAAGAGGCCTATTATTTGAAATTATCTCCTTTTCAAGGCGTTGAGTACGTATTCTGAGGTTTTTTTTTATGTTATTTTGATATTTGGTTCTTAACATCCCATGACTTGGGATGCTTGTTGCAGTACCCTTGAAGTAGATGTACCATTGCTCTATTTACCACCTTTGTCTGTCCATATTTCCACGGATGAAAAGTTTTGCTCATTTTTAACTTAATGTCCATGAGCTCCCATAAATGAGACCATAACTTCCCCAAAAAGTGAGAGTCTCGATATGATATAATAGATGTAGGCATCCCAAAATGAACCAAAACATTAGCAAATAACATATGTGTTGTCTGTTCAGTTGTGACCTGTTTCTTGCATGGCATTACAATACGCGTCTTACTAAATCTATCCACAACGACATATAAATAATCATGACCTGTCCTGGACATCAGAAAACCCGCTACAAAATCCATGGAGATACTTTCCCATGGATGAGAAGGTACTGGAAGTGGCGTATATAATCCCAGATTTATGTTTCTAGGCTTGCTTGTGGCACACATAACACACCCTTTTATATACTTGGAAATCGACTCATTCATTCAAGGCCATTAACAATATCTTTGCAACTTGTTGGTGGGCATATGTGAACACACTGTCAACGAGAAGGAAAGGTCCGATCCGAGGTTGTCTAATTAACCTAAGCTGTTTAAAGATAACCTACCCTGACGGGTTTTACGACTCCATTAGCCGATGCAAACACTAAGGTAAACTATGAAAGGAAAAACAAAAATAACTATCTTCCTACATGAAATTAATATGTACATTCACTAATATATAAATATTGCAAGCCTTTATTTACAACATATATGATATGCATATATACATATACAAGGTTTATATAAAGCCTTGTGAAACTAAGTGTTTAAACATAATTTAAGTATCAGATAAATATGCAAGACTAACTACAAATAAAGAAAATTCACACAAAACATGAATGAATGCCAACTGTATTGATGTAACTTAAATGAACAAAGAAATTTAAGTTTAAATATTAATTCTCATTCATTTGACAAAACAAACAAACTAAACTAAAAAAATACAAACTAACCTGTTACTTATCAACATCTAAAACCAAATTATAATTGTGTCTTCCTGTAGCAATCTTCTCCTGCAACTTGCCTATTCAAGACTAATCTATAATAAACAATTCTTATATTTTTAGGACCTTAAAGATATCAAATAAAAGTCACTTTACTCTGACATTTCAGATCCCATTTATAATACAGAAAGACAACTTCATGTTTTGTTAACCTCGGGTGAGGATATTAATAATCCTTTGTATTAAGAAACAAATTTCTCAATTAGATAAATGGATATGTGCAAATACAAAACATAAAAATAAATTCAATACATCTTTAAGATTCACCTCACACAAATGCAATCACCTTAAATTATACAATTTTGGGACTAAGGACTAATAAAATATTGGAAAAATTAACACATAAATAATAGCAATTAATCATGCAATGATCCGACAGACTAAAGCTAGCTCAAATTGATACATAATCAAAATACTTGGAGAAATATAAATCACAATACCTAGATTATAAAATACACATTGAAATATTTAACTCAGAGGTCGAAAGCCTTGGTTAAAGTGTGATTCCATAGTCCTCAATGAAAAATTTTGTAGTCCATATCTAAAAAAAAAAACCCTCCTTCCTGTCAAGTCTTAACAGAGTATTTAAAAACTAATCTGATCCATTACTCATACTCACAGGATAGAGATAGATATTCCAAAAATAAAAGTATTCCAACCAAATTCTAACTTGGGTTTATAAAAATAATGTTTATAACAACTTAGCAAGAGTTTGTTATAACAAATTTCAAAAATACTTTCTTCATTGTTTGAAACAGAAACTATTTGCAAATCAAAAACATTTTATGATTCTCCACTGAGCCAACAATGTATAGAATACCTTTCACGTTCCTTCTTGAGACTTGAAAGAAAAAATAATAAAAAAAATCTAATTAAAAATATCATAAACTAATTTAAGACAAGCTAAATAATCTATGATTATGTAGCTAGTCTAACAATCATGTAACAAACCATGTTTTAACAAACCAATCAAAATAATTAAAACAAACCACAAATTTATTTACCAAATCAAACATTTGAAAAGGAAGAATCATGCATTTTTGAACTCATAACAACATTGATATTAGTTTCATGTTTAATGATGATATCCCCAAATTTTCTAAAACTTTTGTTTGCATGAGGAAGCGTTCGGTGCAATTCAGATCTCAAATCCCGATTTTATCTTTAAAGATCTCTATTTTTCATTAACATCTGATTAAGACATATTTTCAAGTATGGGATATCTTTGTAGTATCTCCGAATCCATGTTAAACATTCATCACAATATACAGGTTCTAGATCTGGGAGAGGTTGCTTGTGGTCTGAGTCTGGGGTATTTTCATGTGTCATAATAGTCTTTAAATCATTCTGGATTCCTGTGAATCCCTCACATTTATGAATGAACAAAGGTAAATTTGAAACGAAATCATACCAAGGAGGATCATCCCTGTCTGTGTTTGGGCTTACACTCTCTACATAGTTTAAATATTCTATTACAATTGTTGGAACATGATTACTCCCTTATTTCTGTTTGTTCCTTATCAGTCTGGGCAGGATTCAACCACTTATTTTATTTTTAAAATCAATATCACAAACATATTTCCAAATTTGTTTTCCCTGCCCTTTAAATTGGCAATTGACTACTGGTATCAAAAGCTGCAAGTGTCCAAAAACATTTAACGACTCATCTCTTAAACGACTGAGGACCTCTTCTAAGGGTTTCTTCAACATAAAATCATGTTTATTATATTCCATCCTTGTTATAGAATGAATCTCGTCTTGATCACCGGGAGAAATGATAGAGTCATTTTGGATTTGAACTTCGATTTGAAAATCATTAAGCGAATGAGAAGAAGTTTTTGGAGAATCAGGGTCCTCAGTGTCCTGAGCTAAGTGAGTGGCGGGATCAATTTGCAGGGGTAGGAATCCATTCCTTACCATAAAAACTTTTTAGGTTTCTCCTATGCTAACCAAATGGAAATGAACCAAAATGCGAATTAAACCGTGGTGAAATAAGGTAGACTAAGGGTTGGGGTTCAACCTTTGATAAAATTTTGACATCTTTCGCAGGATCTTAAGAAAGTAAAATGGCACGTTCAAATTGAATCCTTGAAACACCATTAACAAACATATGTGGAACAAGAACACTAACCTGTAACACCCTTCACAAGTGACAAATTTCTTTATGATCAACAATAAACCATGCCAATAGGTTTTAAACAATTCTATCGACATACCTTTTACATGGTAGCGCAGTTTCCTTGATACCAATAGAGAATTCCAGGGAATGTTGGTTACTTTTATGTTTTTTAACCACTGATCACCTTCCTGAGGTAAACCAGTCACCTTAGCTATGAATTGTTTGGTAACCTGCAACTAAATATAACCTATTTTGGCCCTAGTTCCATTGAATGTCTTGGCGGAAGTTATGGAAACCTCTATATTAAAACCATTGAAGGATTGGATAAAATTTACCCAACCAAACTAAACCATGCTATCCACCACGTCATCATGAGACAACAAAACTTGTGATCCATTTGGCTCCACCCTAACTACAGGGTCCATGAGCTTGTAGGTGGTGCACCAAAAGAAACAACAACAATGTTCATCAAAAGAAGAACCATGTTCTTGCAACAACTTGAACCAATAAACAGTTGAAGAGAATGATATGGAATACCTGGTGATAAACTGACATCGAAGGAATTGAGGCGGTGCTACAATTATTTCCCACTCTGATTTTTTATTATCTCCAAAAAACCATAGGACAAAAATTGCAAAGCCACTATACTCATGAAACCCTCGTTACTTGCCATGAATGACTAACCGAAAATCGAGAACATCAATACACTTGCAGGCTAATAATTCAAAGGACATCTAATCGATCAGTTTATTAAATGAGAATTAATTAGTGCCATATTTTGATATGACAGTGGAAATTGTTAAGAGATGAATTTAGGCGATTCATAGAGGAGAGGTTTTAATAGAACCAAGTTTCATCGTTATTTTTAACTAGGCTGTAGTTCTAGGTTTGATTAAATCAAAATGATCACACATATTTCGTATTGAGGCCAATTCTTCTTTAGGTTATAAGTTATGTTTATATTTTTTAAAATAATTCATACGGCCATCAATAAAACCTAGTTCAAACCTTTTGATTTAGACTTTCAATTGAATAAAACAAACAATGACCTTTAACCTATGCATAGGGAGATTACCACAAGAGTTTAGTCAACGATCTGTAAGAAAAGGGGGACTTCAATTTCATGCTTTAAGGTCATGAAATTGAATAGAGAAAACATGATAAATAAATGATAACTATAAAATCACACAAACAACATAAATCCAAATATGACCGATTAACACTAATTCTCAAACCTAAGAAACACAATCAATCTGACGTGTATAGACATACTAGTTAGTGAGAATAATAATCAATTTTGTATTTCAAAAGTCAATGAGACACACAATGAGATAGTGGTTGGGCTTCCAACAATGTCGACTCACTGGGAGAAACAATTATCTCTAAACTGTCAAACTTTCATCTCAAGGAAGAAGAATAAGACATGGATAGGATTTTAAGCTGCTTTGAAACAAACCCACTTTAAGATCACATAATATTAAGATTAGGTCAAAAAAAATATTGCCAAGATTATAACCATAAAAGAAGAAAAGGAATTCTTTTACAGAGGATTATAACCTGAAGGTGTGTTTTGATTGAAGGGTAACGATGTTTATAAAAAATGACTTCAATACCATTGACAAAGCCATTGCTGCCAACAGGTGTTCATAGCCTCAACATGAATGTCATTTAACCCACTCAAGTAAATTAATCCCATCCAATAGTTTTTTATTCATGAAATATATACTCCCATAGAAAGTTGACTTATAAGAACATACCTGCTATCTCCTAAAATTGACATTGTTTCGCTGCTAGCAGGCCTGTTCAATATCCTGACGAAGTTGTCTTGGTATCATGAGCGCATTTACCCACTGCCAGCAAGCCTGTTCAGTACCTCGATGGGTTTACACACATTTCCCACACTTAAGTGCTTTCAATATTCTTATTCCATTTATAATAATATAATTTAGAGACTTTAAAGATGACAAAGAAAGCAGGGTGATACTAGAGATTGATTATAGGACAGGTACATTACTGATCGCCATTTATTTTCTTTCAGAACTGGAATTTTTATCGTGGTTTAGATATTTTAGATTTTAATTAAGAAATCATCTAGAGGATGGGGAAGTGCTTAAAAGTGATCTTTTAAGAAAAAGGATGGTGTAAAGTCTAAAGATAATCGTGATTCCCAAAGATCTCGACATGTTTGACAAAGACCGTTTGGGATTTCATAGTAGTGAACTAATCAATTATCTGAGCTAAACCTTAGTATCAAAAACTGTTCAAACTATTTCAGATTGTATTTCAATTATAAGTCTTGCAACGAACATTCCCTTTGACAATTGGTCTTGGATCAGAAACAATTCAGTCAGATAGAAAAAAAATAGAAAGATTTAAACACACCAATCAAAGAAAACAAAAATATCTGGTACATGGAATATTTATAGAGTGTTCGATCTTATATAATCAAGAAAAATACTTTTTGAGGGCCTTCCCATTCACTAGAAAGGTGTCTGGTTTCCCTTCTAAGTTTTGTAGACGAAAGGAGCTAGGACCCAATTTTTCTGCAATAACGAATGGTCCCAACCATAGATTTTGGAACTTGGTATGTTCCCTTTTATCCTCATGTGCTTTATCCCACCCGAGGACCAAATCTCCTACGTTGAAGTTTTTGTAGGAGGATGAACTTGCGTCAAGCTAGTGTTTAACAATTTGTTGATGTTGATCTAATTTTTGTTTATCTTGCATTTTGGTTTCTTCAAGTTTAAGTAAAGTGTTTATTCGACTTTCCAAGGCAGGACATTATTCCTCCTAAACTTTCTGAGATAACTGAAGTGACAATAACATGACATTGGGAGGAAGAATAATTTCTCTTCCATACACAAGGAAGAAAGGGGAATTACCAATGGATGCCTTTGGGGTGACCCCATCAGCCCATAGTGCATTATATAGAGAAGTCTGCCAATATTTATGATTATTCGACACTGTTCTTATCATGATTTTAATCATATTTTTGTTCATTGATTCAGTGAGGCCATTGCCTTGGGGGTAATAAATGGCATAATATTTTAACTTGATTCCTTTTTCTAAATCATAAACATTCATGTCCAATGAGGAAAAATAAGAATCATTATCGAAAACTAGACATTCTAGTATCCCAAAACGTGTGATGATATGAGAGTTTAAGAACGAAATCACTTGATTAATGTTGACTACTCTTAAAGGCATGGCTTAAGACCACTTGGTAAAGTAGTCTATTGTTGTGAGAATGTACTTGTGTTGCTATGAAGAGGCTGGGTTAATTGGACCTATGATATCCATACCCCATTGCTGGAATGGCACATCAATTATAACGGGCTGCAAAGGGAATGCGACTTTCTTGACTCGTCCTGTGGCCTTTTGACATATTGTGCATTTGCAGGCCATGGCATGAGAATATTTATATAACATGGTCCAATAGTACCCATCTCTAAGGAATTTTTGAGCGGTTGTTTCACCGCCAAATTGACCTCCAACATCACCTGAATGTAATTCAGTCAAAACTTTTTCAGATTCTTCCTTTTCTAGGCAACGTAGCAATACACCATCAACATGTTTTCTAAAAAGCACATCATTTATTAATTGAAAAGGGGAAGATCTGAGTCGCATATGTTTTTGAGATTGAGATTTTGAGGGGTGGTTCCATGTGTCAAATAAAACTTAATATCATTATACTAGGAATTCAACATGGTTTGTGCACATCAAATTTGTGTTTCATGATGCAATGACTCGTCTGGTACTACTAGTTCATTATCATGCAGATTAACTGAATCAACTACTAATTTTCAAAGACCTTGACCCATAACAATTTGTGCTGGTTTAATCTCGAGATCGTATTCTTGAAGAGAGGTCATCCAATGAGCCCTCTTTTTCCCAAGCTCTTTTTGAACTAATAAATTTCTCACTGCGGGGTAAGGAACAATGACCTTTAACCTAGATTTCAAGAGATAAGATATAAAGTGCTTTACTACTTTAAAAACAACAAAGGATTGTTGATCAACTGCGGGATAATGTAATTCTTATCCTTTAAAGGAAAAACTCATAAATGAAATGGGGATTTCATGATTATCATTGTTTTTCTGGGTGAGTACAACAACGTATGATCTATTTGATGCGAATGTATATAGAGAAAAGTCTTTGGAAAAATCAGGACTCATCAAGGATGGAGATTATGTTATATATTTTCTGATGGAATCAAAAGCCAGGTTTTCTTGTGATCCCCACCTAAAGAGAGTGTCCCTTTTTATCATGTTTTGCAGGGGTCTAACCATCTTAGAAAAACTAGGTACCAAACGTTTGACAAAATTTGTTTTACCAAGAAAATATTGCATGGATTTTTTGGACGATGGAGGAGAAAGATTGGTTATGAATTGAGTTCATTCTGGATCTATCATCATTACATCTTTTGATACTATGAATCCAAGTAACTTTCCCTAATCAACAAAAAAAATGATTTCTTGGGGTTTAATGAAATACCATACTTACGACAACGTTCTAGCACACTCCTAAGGTGAGATAAATGGTCTTTTTTGTTCTTCGAAAATACGGTAACATCATATAAGTAAACAACCATTGATTGGTTTACAAGTCCCCAAAAAGAGATATCCATGGCCCTTTGGAAAGTGGCCTCAACATTAATTAGTCTGAAAGGCATTTTATGATAAGAATAAGTGCCCCAAGGGGTCTGCAATGTAGTTTTAAGATGATTTGATGGAGACATTAGGACCTGGTTGTATCCCAAAAAAACATCTAACAATGAAATACTTTTGGATCCAAATACCTGGTTCCATGGGTGTAACAGGATAATTGTCTTTATCAGAGGCTTGGTTTAAGTTGCATAAATCTACACAAAGTCATATTTCTCCATTCTTTTTTATTACAGGGACTAAGTTGGACACCCATTGGGTGTACCAGACTGGAAATATGATCTTAGATCTTAACAAATTATTCAGTTCATTTTTTTACTGTGGGATTTAACTTAGGGTGCATCTTCCTTAGTTTTTGTTGAAATGGTTAGGATTGAGGCTTCATGGGGATTAGATGTTGTATTATGTTTGGATCAAATGTTTTCAAATCATCGTATGTCCAAGTGAATACATCTCTAAATTCCTTAAACAATTTAATAAATTCAAATACTTCTTTTGGAGTACACCCTTTGCCCAAATTAATGTTTTGAGGGTTATCATGCGTTCCTAAATTTACAGTTTCATATTGCAGCGAGGAACTATTCATTTTACAGTTAACCACTCCCCTAAATTTGTCATGTAAATCATAAAATTTTTCTAATCTAACAACATATTTAGGGATAGAGTTTACCATGTCAAATGAGTTTTCAACCGACCGAGGATTAGATATTACCGAAAAGTCACAGAGATTTTCATCGTGAGTGTTTTCATCAATTGCAATGTCTTGAAAAGTGTCTTCCATGTGAAGAAAATTTATGATTTGTTAATCATCATTGAACAACTGCCAATTGGTGATATTGTCCGGAATTGATGAACTGAACATTAATTCAATAGAAAATGAATTAGGAGAGAATCATTCAACATGTAATAACTTTGATGCTACATTTGCCAACAAATCTGCTTCAGAATTACTAGATCTAGGAATAGAACTTATGTTAAAATCAAGAAATTTATTAATCAATTTCCATACCTCAGTCTGGTAGTTTTTTAGGTGAACAAATAGACAATGGATAACATTTTTCACTTGTTTGACTACAATTTCATAATCGCCAAATGCCACTAGGCATTGGACATCAAGGTCAATGGCTTTCTTGAGTCCCTGCAGGAGAGCTTCATATTCTGCCGTATTATTTGTACAATCAAATTCTAATCTACAAGAAATGAATGTCTTATTATCTTTAGGGTCTGTCAATAAACAACCATCACCGACTCCTTCACGTGATTTTGACCCATCAAAGTATAAATACCAATTTTCATCATTCTCACAACTATTTACAATATTTACATCATTTTTAGGGGCTGATACTTGAGTGCAGACTGATATTTTAGATTGTTCATTCAGGTATGCAATAGTAGACAATTCAACCACAAAATTTCCAAAGAAAGTGTTCATACCTTGAATTTCTAATGCATTCACACTGGGGACAATCAATTCATTTGAATCATTTAGATATGTAACAATGTATTTCAGATAACGTTCCCTATTAATTCTAAGATGGTTTGGATGACCATTTACTGGTAACCTTAAGTGAGACCAATCTGTGGAAAAATAACCATGCAATTTTTGATACTAATCTTTGCTCAGGAACATGCCATATACCTCTGGAATATCAATGACTATTATGTCAATTACCTGGTGCACTTTCAGGTTATATTGTAATATGATCAATACATATTTAAGCTCACCGACCACTGTGACATTAGTTTTGTCTAGCTGAATGATTTTCAAATCAGAAGGTTTAACGCCGACATTGATATTTTGACAAACCGATAAAGGCATCACATTCGATGAAGCCCCAAAATCCACCATACAATTATGCACATTTCTATTGAAGATTTCAAATGTTAACAGAAGTGGTGGTACATGTTTTCGTGGTGTGGGAGAAGAAGTCTATTGATTTTTATTAGCTGTATCTAAGGATATTTTATCTAGATTTCCTATGCTTTTATCTGGAGTATCATTCTTTTTATTATAGTCTTCAGGTACTTTTTTGTCTACAACATCCTTTATTTTATTAATATTATTCTCTACCGAGTTTTTGTTTAGAGGATATTTCTTTTTATTATTATCATCTATGATTTGTACCCTTTTTTGTTGGATGGGAGGAAACTTAAGTAGCTCATACATTGATATATTTTATTTTAATATCTTAAGATCCTCAATATGATCATAGTCTAGATCAAAGAAAGCAAATTTTTTCGATGTTTCAACCTGTCTTGATTATTTTGATAATGTATTCTTAATTTCTTCAGGTGCAGATTTATTTTGATATTTAGACTGAATTTTACTACAAGAATTATAAGGATGTTGGTTATTATGGACAATTTTGAAGTTCTCTTGAAAAAAAATGTCCGAAATATGCCCAAAAACTAGGGGAGATGAGTCTCCTTCATCAGGTGTTTCTTCATCCTCATGTTTCACATCATTTTGATGTTCAGGTGGGGAAACAACAAAAATATCAGCTCCGTCCAATATGGATTGTATAGCATGGTGTAATCTTTCTAAACTTAGAACTTCAGTCGAATGATTTGATCTATTTGGAGGATTTGTAAGACGCCTCCCGTTGTTAGAGGGGTAGACCCGGGGTTCAACGCTACAACAGTGCACCAACAAAAATCTAACTACCAGCCCTTTCGGCAACACCTACGAATCAGATGAAGTCTCACCCGAGGTAGAGGCAGGGGTGGTTGCGAGACTCCAGTGTCTCCAACCTTAGCTGGGATACAGATCTGTGATTATAGTACCTTAGCAGAGCACTTATCAATTATGATCCTCCAATATTTAACCAATATCTACTTTGCAGTAAAACCCTAATCATAGAGCATTGCAGTATTCACCCAGATATGGTATAGTCGAGAACTAAGCACATTCACATGGGTTAGATCTAGCACTTATTCATATTATTAAGCACAAAGCATCAACAGATCTATCTATCATTCATCTATATCAAAGTACTTAAGCAAGTAAACACATAAACATATCAATACATTGCACAAAGCATGACAACACAAGATATACGTGGTTCACCCCCACGATGGGTCTATGTCCAACAACTCTTCTTCTCTTTATTATCTTTGGTCAATCAACTACATGCACAGAGCCTTGAGATATTACTCCATATATGACAGGAGATCTGCACACCTCGCTAGATCCTCCTTCCTTGAGTTACAACACAAAGCCTTCCATGGTCTCTTACAACTACTTGCATTTAGCTATGCAAGCCTCACTTAGTATGCGCAAAGTAATTACAGTTCACACTTAGCACTTTAGCACTTAGCACAACATCAAACAGATGCCTACTTCCCATACACACATACACACTTTTACATTGTCTAGACATCTATTTATACTTTACAAAATAGGCCTAAACATGGGTAAACCCATGGGATGACATCCCCATACCTGTTACATAAGCCCAAAACCTAAAAATCCCCAAAAGAGGGGCCGAGATCCCGTGATCTCCTCTTCATCTTGCGCTACTCCTTTGACAGCCTGTCGATGTCCCAAAATGGTCAAAAATGACCAAGGATCCTCAAAACTTGGTCAAGGGCCAACAGGCCCCCAACACTCACATGTGACTCATCCCGAGTCACTATGCTTTGGGTAATTGTGCCTCAAAAGCCTCGAGCTTGGCTCGAGCTGCTTCAACCTGTTGTTGTGCCATGGCCTCATGCTCAGTGAACTCTTGGATAACAACGTTGTTGACAGGTCCCTCTAAGCACTGTTCGGCTACAGTGATGACTTGCTCCAGTTCTTCTCCTTTGCCTTCGATCTCTGTGAATAGCTGACAAGCCTCATCCTGTATAGGTTGGAGCCTCTAAGTCACTTCCATGAATCTACTCTGAATGGTGTATACATGTTGTTGAGCACTTCGTTATTCTTGGGATCGCTTCATCCTCTCAATGGATGACAGGGGCTTCAACTGCACCTGTACTATTTCTTCTTGCTGTGTTGCCTCTTGTAGCTGCAACTCCGGTGCCTTTATATCTAGGTTCTCAGTGAGTCACTCATAAGTCTTGGCACTGCTATCACTCAGTTGTTTACATTCCATTGTAAGGGCCTTTATTCTCTCAACTGTGCCTTGAGCAGTTGCTTCTCTTTGATCTCGCACATCCTGCAGAGTACTGGGCACTGTTCTTAGCTCGAGATCTGTTATTCTTTGATATAGCTACTGGATAGCTTCTACAGGCTACTCTACTTGGTGTTCAACTAGTTCTTCCTCCTTCTTCTCCAAGCCTGTCACAGAGCGAAGTGCTCTGTTGACTGCTTCTTTCACTCTGACCTGCTCTGTGAGAATATTTTCTTTCTCCTGCTAGATCTGCGCTCTTTCTTATTTGAAATTTTCTTAACGAGCATTCTTCTCCTACTGCGTGATCCCGCGTTGCTCTATAAATTACTCCTATGCTTGTTTCAAGGGCATTGTGACCTGTTCTGTCTCAGTTTGTGCTCGATGAAGGTGGGCTTCAGTCACATCAGCCAATCTACGGAGTTGAGTAGGCTCATCTCCCAATTCTGGTTCTTCTGAGGGTGGGGGCACAGTGGAAACTGCACGGATTAAATAAAGGACTTGTTGTACACCTCTTAGTTCTTCTACAATTCTATCATACATTGCTTCTTATTTTTCTTCATTCCTTTGCACAAGCTCTTCTGAGGCATCTCCTATGGCTGAAATAATGAAATTGAAGTCATCAACCGTGAGTACACTCTGCATCTTTGGTTTGTTGGCTTTGGCTTTCTTCCGCGATGAAGTTTTCATGGGGGAAGCCATCCTTTTCTTAGAGGGATCAATGTCTTCATGAGGGTTCTGTGGTGGTGTTACTTTGCCTTGCTTATCTTCTTCTTATTGATTTTCCTCTTTGTTCACTTCATCATCACCTCCTCCACTAGGTGACTCAGATGCAGTCTCTTCTGTCATGCTGTGTATTTCCTGTGCATATTGATTATTTTTCTTCCTGCTGCTGCTTGGGGCATCATACTCTTCACGAGTAACTACAAGATTTCCAATGAGGTCTGGGTCAGACAACTCTACGGGGTCAACAAGTAAGGAATTTCGCCAGCCAGTCTTTAATGATTTTTTCTAGGTCCTCTGTAGTGAGCTTGTAGTAGTACTGAAGTTCTTCTTTGCTTTCTTCACTGTGTGCAATAATGTAAATAAAATGCCTATCTGCGCGAAACTTCATAAGAGGCCTGAACCTGTCCAGGGTGTTCGACGTCATACAAGGAAATGATTCAATAGCTCTCCTAAGCTATAGGTAGTAGGTATGAAATACTACATTTGACTGCCATTGCTTCCCCATATCGCTTGAATACCAGAGTGTGGTGAAGTTCATAGCGAGTGACTCAAATGGATTGATATTAGGGAAGGTCACACCTTTTGGCATATCCCAAGCAGTAAACATGATGAGGATCATGAGACAATTGAAGTGAAACTCATAGCCCTAATCTTGGGCTTCATGGCAATCTAGTTTGAGTTGATTAACTAGTTTCTTTTCCCAATTCATCTGTAGGCCTTCCATGCATTTCCCAGCAAGGTCAACTACAAACCCTATGACCTACGTGGGTCTATTCTTTCTTACTAGATTCCTTGCAATTAACTGACATGCTAGGCGCACTGTGACATTATGGATGGAGGCTACCTTGTAGCCTTGCGTCCCATTCTCAACATCACCGTATGTTTCTTTAATTGTCTGTGCTAGGGCGCAATCTGCAGCTTTTCCCAGGTAAAAATCTTGTGGGTCAGGTCCCTGCATGCTTAGTCCGGTGATCCTATGGATCAATGCCGAATTGATAGTGATACATCTGTCCAACCATAGATAGCCACCATGGAAGCATGACAACAAGAGCTTAATGGAGGCATTAACATTTAATAGGGTGGACTGTGCAAGGTTCATCATCCATGACTGAGGGATGATCTTCGTCTTATTTCACTTCGTCTTGGTTAGATATTTATAAGGTGCGAGCATTCCATAGCTCTTATGGTCTCCTAGGCTATAGTCGCTAATTTTCAAGGTTGTAATCCTTTCTAGCTGTGGTTTGACCGTGCGTATCCCCTTCGGGGGGTAGGCAGTGATGACATTGTAGTCGAAGTCCCTCTGGACATTGTCACGACTTATTACACCATCCAGGGGTGGGATATACTTAGGTAGGATGGTCGGGATTAGATTCACATTTTCTAGGTCATCTCTGTGCTTGGTTCTCTTTTCTGTGATGACTTGGGAGGGCTCGGATCCGCACGTGGTCGATAAAGAGGCTTGTACTCCTCTCGTTGATGATGCTTGTACAACGATAGACATTACTCTTTCATTCATAAGGTTTATGAGTACCTCCTTCACAGAATCTTTGACTGCGCTAAGTTCTTCGGACATACATGCTTGTGGTTGACTATCTCGAGTTAAAGAGAAACAACTCAATGTGATGGGATGGATAGAGATAGCTCGATGTTCACTGTGCGAAATCAAATAATATGTGAGATCAGATAATCATGGGTGGAAAAAGTGTTCTTGGTGCAAGGCTCGACGGAATAATTAGTTAACTAAGAAATGGATCTTTCCAACGGGTGAGAAGCCTTCATTAACTCAATTCTGTCCATTACGACGCAGTCCCAATGGTCTAATGATGATATTTCTGACCATAAATGCCTTTCTATCCGTTCGGGGTATTGGTCTAATGGTTATATTATTTCCAATGGCTATATTGCTTCGCCATGGTGAAGTGCCATGTGACGCTATTTTGATATCTCGACAAAGTTCCAGTTTTGTAAATTTTCCTTCTGCGCAGTTCTCTCTGGAAATTTTTGTAACTTTTCTATCTTTGATCTCTTCTTTCTTAGTTTTCTAGCCTTCTTTCCATTGAGATTCATCTCGGTATTCCTCTTTACATTATGATTCTTATCTCCTCTTGGCATAGTAACTTCATGCGGTTTAGATTCTTTCCTAGGATTCAAGGGCAATACTTCTTCTCTATCTAGGGTAGGTGCTTTGGTCTTCTGTGAGTCTTCTTATGTTCTTCCGATTTTGACATCCAAATCTCTGGTTTTAAATAGCTTCGATCTGTTCTCTTGTTCTGCAATCAAGTGTGCAATCTTCCTAGTCATGAAATTTTTTAATTCCTTCTTCTTATGCTTTAAGGATTTTTTTTTTTTCCTTCTGTCCTGATCCCTTTCAATCCAAGGTTTTCCTAGTAATATAGAAAATGTTCTCAATAAATTTAACAACTTCAAATTCTTCTTCTGTCGAAGTTCCATGGGCCCTCATAGATATCTGGGTGAGCTTTCCACATAGGTTTATCAACTTTCCTCTAAATAATCCTATTCCCCCCAATGAAGGAATCATAACAAGCTTTCCTAAGGTTTCCCAAATTATTTCTATCATAATATTCACATGTGTTTCTTCATCCAGAACAAAGTCTATGTCTAAGTATCCTATTCTTGATTCTATGTACTCTTTTTCTTTGAAGATCTCTGATAAGTTGATATTTCGGTGGTCATTCAGGGTTTCTTTCATTTGCAGCAATATAATCTTTGATTCTTTCTAGGGTTCTGCCATGGTCTTAATGTCTTGACCTTTCTTAGGGTCTTCTTGGCTCATATTCATTCTTTCAAACTTAGCAATCATTCTAGGGAAATCCAAAACTTCATGATCCACAACTTTACAACAAAGACAACTAGGTCTTCTACCAAGGCATTCCTTAGCAAGATGTCCTGGTCTTCTGCAATTGTAACAAAGAGTCAATCCTCTCTTTATTTTAAATGATCCCTAACCCTTCCTGTACTGTGCACTAGAATCACAGTAGCTAACCTACAGAAAATTATTTCTAGGATCCTGCATCCATTTGTTAGTCAAAACAGTCTTTCTATGCATAGGTATAACATATCTTTCATTATTTCTATCAGATCTACTCATATCAAACCTGTTTTCTTCTAGCTATGCCCTATTTTTCAGGCTAGGACAAAATTTATCAAACATACCTAGATCCATACTCTTGAAACAAAATTTTCCACTAATCTTACTTTCAACAGAGCACAAAGCTTCCAGATCTAAAAATTTTCACTATTCTTACCTTTAACAAAGCACAAATCCTTCAGATCTTACCTCTTTTCTTCAGATCAAACTTCTTTTCTTAGCACAGAGATTCACAAATTGAGTAGAATACTGCAGACTAGGGAAATAGATATACACACAAAGCTTTCACAGTTTCAGGTCATATCTTTGCACATAGCTTCTTCTTTCTCAGTTCCCAACAATCACAGTTTCAGGTACCGACAATGGAACCATTTTTTGGCACAGGGGCAGACCCAAGGTTCAATGCTACAACAACACACCAACAAAACCCTAACTACTGGCCCTTTCGACAACACCTATGAAGCAGATGAAGACTCACCCAAGTTAGAGGCAGGGGTGGTTGCAGGACTCCAGTGTCTGCAACCTTAGATGGGACACAGATTTGTGATTCTAGTACCTTATCATAGCACTTAGCAATTATGATCCTTCAGTATTTAACTAGTATCTACTTCGCAGTAAAGCCCTAATCAAAGAGAATCACAGTATTCACCTAGATCTAGTATAGTCAAGCACTAAGGACATTCACATGGGTTAGATCTAGCACTTATTCATATTATTAAACACAAAGAATCAACAAATCTATATATCATTCATCTATATTAAAGCACTTAAGCAAGTAAACATATAAACATATCAATACATCACACAAAGCATGAAAACACAAGATATACATGGTTCACCCCCACCCTGGGGCTACGTCCACCAACTCTTCTTCTCTTTATTATCTTCAGTCAGTCAGCTACATGCACATACCCCTGAGATCTTACTCCATAGATGACAGGAGATCTGCAAACCTCTCTAGATCCTCCTTCATTGAGTTACAACACAAAGCCTTCCACATTCTCTTACAACTACTTGCATTTAGCTCTGCAAGCCTCACCCAATATTCACAAAGTAATTACATTTCACACTTAGCACTTTAGCACTTAGCACAACATCACACAGATGCCTACTTCCCATACACACATACACACTTTTACATCGTCTAGACATCTATTTATACTTTACAAAATAGGCCTAAACATGGGTAAACCCATGGCCCAACATTCCTATACCTGTTACATAAGCCCAAAACCCAAAAATCCCTAAAAGAGGGGCCGAGATCCTGCAATCTCCACTTCGTCTTGCACTCCGCCTTCGATAGCCTGTCGAAGTCCCAAAATGGTAAAAAATGACCAAGGATCCCCAAAACTTGGTCAAGGGCCAACATCTCCTAAAAGGTGGTCAATGATTTCCTTTACTTGAAGATCCTTCCTCTGCATATCTTTTCAAATCTATAACTTGATTAGATAACTTTTGAAAAGCTTTATGTAAGCTCTCCAAATCTAAGGGTGCTTGCTCTTTCTTATTTGAAGGAGGTCGGGTGAGAATTTCTATCTTCTTCTTAGAAGAAGAAGTTGATTAAGCTTCATGGTTCACGTTATCCTTCAAACTGAGAATTTCCTTTTCAATGAGAACTGCCTCTTCAAAATCTTCTAATAGCATATTTTTCTTAGACCTTTTAACCCACATAGTTGTATTATGATGTAGGGATTTAGTATAGTAAGTGATAACCAAGTTTTTAGAAGGCATGTAATCTACGGGGATCTTATTTTTAAGTGTAAGGAATCTCTGATTAAAGTCATTGACATTGTCTTTGGGATTCATCTTCATGTTGGATAATTCCATAGCTAGAACTTTTGAATATTTGTCATCCCTAAACTTTTCTAAGAAAATGGATTCAAACTTATCCTGGGAAATAACAGTTTGGGGATATTGTGCAAAATACCATGTGGAGGAATTTCCTTTGAAGGTATAGGAAAACAACCTATAAATGACATCTTCATGTTCAACGTTTCTCAGCCTAATAACTAACATGAATTTTTTTATATGATTCTTGACTGATTGCTTAGAATCGGGATCAAACTTGGGTAACCATTTTTCAGGATGTTTGGGTAAAGGAAGTTGGGGTCCTGGTACTGCCACAACATCTTGGTCAAGCCATGGCCTGGTAGGGTTATTTTTATTAGCCATTATAGTTGGATTTCGTGGAGTGTTAGAGGTTTGAGAAGATTCAGATGATGAACTTTCCTCATCAGAGGATTCTCCTTCTCAAGGAGGTGGCACTAGTACATTTGGGTCAAATTTTGACGAGGCATTCGACGCGATTGTCACTTTATATTTTCGGGAGAACGATAAACATCATATCCCCTCAAACATTGTTTCACATGACATCGCTTTTTCAATGCCATAGCTATCGTCTCTATTGAGACATTTCATGCGGACATGTGTCATCTCAGATTTGACTGTCCAAACCCCATATAGTCGTTGCTACAACGACGTTAGAGACATCGAAATTATGACATCCAATTTCATCATTCTCCACTATGTGGACGCTATGGGAGCGACATTACCATACATCGTAATACCAATGTATGGTAACGTTGCTCAACCAATGATCAAATATTTATCTCCAACGTATGTGCCATGGGAGAAATGCCACCATATGTCACAATTTCGACGTATGGTAACGTCTCTCAACTGATGACCAAATATATATCTCCGACGTATCTTCCATGGGAGTGACGTTACCATATGTTGCAATCTCGACGTCATGTAGGTATTTAAAAAAAAATGTTAATTGCCAATCACAAGGTCTCTTGTCTCCAACCTCAATGACCTCACAAGGAAAATGGTTACAATTAAACTCACTAGCTACAACTAATGGTATGTTTTTCCAAGTCTCTATTTTCATTTCTTTTTCCATGGGACCATCTAGGGAAAGTGCCCCTAAATTGTCCACACAAGCAACCTACAACTTGAAACAACTCAAGAACCATGATTCATTTCTATGTGAAGTTTGCTTCATTGGATTCATCTTCATAGGACAATGTTAATGACACCCTTCTCCATAAGTCCCAAACCATACAAGCATGAATAAAATAATATTTTGGATGAGCTTGTTTGCACATGTATTAAAGCACTGGATTTGGATCTAGGGGTAAAATCATGAGATCTCTCGTATTCAACCTCGATGACTGCTTGGGATGATGTACCCAATGAAACTCACTTATTGCAACTAATATCATGATGTTCCTAGTCATGTGTTGCATTGTTTTCCCTCAGGACCATTTAGGGAAAGTGTCCTTGAATTACCCAAGTAAATAAGCTACAACTCAAAACAACTAAAGAACTGTGAGCTGGTTCAATAAGCAATATGATCCATTAGATTCATCTCCATGTGACTATTTCCAATAGCACCCTTCTCCATGAGTCCCTGGACATGTAAATGTTCATAACAAACAATGATGGATGAGGTCATTTCCACATGTGTTAAAGCACCAAATTTGGATCCAGGGGTCAATATCTCACACATTAAACCTTAGTGACTAATCAAGGATGATGGCCCCAATGAAACTCAATTTTTGCAATTGATGGCATACCGTTTTGAGTGTTGGTTTGCATTTTTTACCCCTTGGAACATTTAGGGTAAGTGTGCATGAAATGTCTAGGCAAGTAAGCTACAAATTGAAATGAATCGACACTATGAGTCAATTCAACAAGTAGTTTGCTCCATTGTAATTATCTTCATGGAATAGTGCCAATGATTCCCTTCTCCATGATTCCTTGGCCACACAATCATGCAAATTAAACGATTTTGGAGGATGTCATTTCCACATGTGTTAAAGCAACACATTTTTGCATGGTGTTTCTTCGGACCTGTGGTTAATTAGAAATTCCATTATGTTATAGGACAAGTTAATATCCATCTCCAATTTTTCTATAAAATCAAGTTCTCTTATGAAGAACTCAAGGTACCTTTCCAGACAAAACCTTAGAGGAATATAAGCACATGTGAGATTAACAAAACAAAAGCATGGGGATTTTTTGATAGGGCCTGTTAAAGAAACCCCAATACATGCAAGGCTATAGATGCACTTTGTTTTTTTTATTCAAGAAACATTTCTTTTGATGCTACTTTGTGTGGAGGTACTAACAATTGGGATAAAATGAAAGCACTTGAAACATTGATAAGAATTACAATAGAAAGAAATATTGATTAATTATAGGTTGTTGCTTACTCAAATT
>JZKD02S1739355.1:42463-56792 GCA_000966675.3 Picea glauca
GAATGAATGAAAACTAAACTATCTCAACATAAACTCAAAGAGAAAACCTTAGTATGCTTCTCCTTCTATCTTCCATTGTTCCTCCCTTTTATTTTTCCTTTAAGAAAATTAGAATTGGTTGGAGTAGTTGAACCAACTCATTAGTTAAGTTAACTAAAACTCAACTGAATTTTTAGTTAAGGGGGAAAGGTAATAAATCATAATAAGGGTTTTAAATAAATAATAACTAGTAGGTGGGACCCCTTGTGACTCCCTTTAGCTCATCACCATCATAACATAACTAGTTAGTTAAGAAAAAAACTCCTCCTTGTGACTCCCCTCATGACATCAACATTTGACAATTTATCTCATTGATATTTGAGAATATTTTAAAAAATGCATTACTCATATATCCAAAAATAAAATATGTTGTCCAAAAATTTCTGAAGTGAACTGTCATCAACAATAGATAAAATAAAAAAAACTCAAAATCCATATTTCCCACTCCGAGATGCAATCTTTCCTTGATTGTTGCTATCACCCTTTGATTTTTCTGTGTTTGCCTTTGGTTGCACTAAGCCTTTAGGCCTAATTTCACTGGTCACATGAGAACAATCATCCCTCAAATGCATTCGAGAAGACATAGATTTATTAGAGCCATTGGAGGATGAGGAAGGGGAAGCAGTGGATTTTCCTTTGTCAAGGGCATGATGGGCCTCAAATTTCAACCTTTTTCTAGCATGAGAGGAGTGAACTGGTGAGTGAATAGGTGCATCTTGGAAAATGGGGTTAATAGGAGGGGGAGAAGGTACGAAAAAATTGGGCCAACCACGATGTTGGGAGACTGTTGGGTGGACAATCTCCTGCCATCTGTCATTTTCGGGAACCTCGAGTTGCAATGAGACATGAGGGGGCACGGGAATACCAGGGGCTTGTGGAGCTTGGAAAGGAGGCCTTTCAGACCTAGGTTGGACCATTCCTTTCCCAATCTAATTGAAAAACATGGCTTGAAACAACTGGCCTAACTCTTGTGAGTCAACATCAAAGTGTATGGAGAACCTTGGCCTTCTTGGGCCTCTGTTCCAATTACCTCTCCCTCGGTTGCCTCTTCCATGGCTATCGCAGATGAAAAAAATCATTCCTACATGCATTATGGATTAGCAAATAGTATTTTAAACAACCATACATGATAACTCTTTAAAAGTATGAAATATATTTTTTCTCAGCAACATATCAGGCTTATGCAATCCAATCCATATATTTTTTTTAATTGTCGTCAATGAGTAGGGGGTGAACTAAAGGTTTTGGGATATGTGAGGGGCTTGTATTAAGCCAAAAAATGATAAAATGAAGGGGAAAGAAACACAATTACTTCTCAAAGACCACAATAATTAACCGTAATGCAACCAAAATAACACCACTGTAATCCAATGACTTTAATTGTTTCAATACAAAATTTTTCTTGACTGTAATTATTTTTAGAACATGGAGTGAAAAATGAATGTGGGAAGGTGAGGGGGTTGTAATTAGCGGAAAGAGAAATAATGGTAGGGAAGGAGAGCGATTACTATTCATAAAATTAATTCATTAATCCATAAAACCATTCTGCAAAAGGAAACACACCAACCAAATGACCACTGAGACCCCAAACAATTACTGTGTAATGTCCAAACAACTCTGCATATTTAACTTGCTCAATTTTGTAACCAAATATTTAACACAGTATCATCAAAACAGATGGTATGGATTCCACAACATCATGTAGGGGAGCTCTGCTCCTCTCATTTATCCATTTAATATTTCAAGCAATTCCCAAATACATAAACAATAAACTATTTCCACTCTATTCAGCATCAAAATCAACCACTCCCCACAAATCATTCCAATCATCAAATACAAACTCAAATGTCGTGCTTGATTTTGTCTTTTAATCATTTGAAAAATGAATTGCAACGAAGTTATACTGTCACAACACCAATTCCTATCACTATTCAAAAACATGGTATTCATTTAACATACATAGTGGACAGTCAAAGAAAAACCATATTTAAATTTCAAAGATCTTGACTTTTCAATTAAACACACATACAACAATCACCACTTTAGCTCATGCTATGTTGTGGAATACACAAAACCATTTGAAAAAATGCAAGTGTATTTCTTTGATTGTATAAGTCCAGTTTTCTTTGAATCTAAACATTCAACATGCTAGGCTATTAATCCAATACAACGAAGCAAAAACAATATGTCGATCTTGTAACACAAGTCGATCAAATTGCAACAAGCCATTGTTTAGAAACCTGTGATCTTCTCTAATGGAGCAATCAATTAATATTGATAAAAAATATAGTGGATGACCATGCCATAATTACCATGATTGCGACATTCCCATTGAAGAATTCTAAAACACAGTCATAGTATTATTAACTCAACCTATCGGGCTGAGCTATCAATCCAACACAAAGAGGAAGCAACAATATTTCCCAAATTAATCAATATTGCAATCGAACCATACTATGTGAAAATTGTGCCCGTCCTTGACGACGCAATCAAATAACCATATATATATATATAGTGGATGGAAATTCCATAAACACCTAGATTGCAATAATCATTTGGCCATTAAAAACATACAGTTACATTAATCATTGATTTATGCTATAGAAACACCACTCATACCAATGCATCAAGCGCGAAGCATCATTGTGCATTAATCAATTAAAAATAGTGTTGTGTTATCAATTAAATAAAAACAAGGACATCGACTGTGTATTTGATTTAAAAATTCATTCCAATTAACCATGTTGAGCTTATCCATCGAATTATAATAACAATTGCAATGACAAGATACCAAAGTCAACACCATTGTCATACATTCAATGGGGTGAGCCGGTAATCCACTTTGCCGACAACACACCACCAATTCATAACTACCAACAATACACGCGAAAGGCCATAACGGTCTCCTCTATCAACACTCGGACTTGAAGAAGCAATAGTTTGCTCTGTGGACCAACACGAGGAGGCTAGAGTTGACTCTTCCTGATGGTGAAAACCTCTAAGATCAACTGTGCAAACACAAGAAATACCATAATTGACTTTGTGGACAGGGTGACAAATCCCATGATAGGAGAATCTATGAATAGAGGAGTAAGGCTCCATTTGGGCCTTGTAACGATACTTAGCACACACAGGGTATAACCCTCGTGGCTCTCCCAGCTAACCAACTAACAACACTGAGATGAAGCAGAGCCGAGAAGAAGCAATATAACCCACTGCACGACCAATAGTAGCATGAACAACCCAACGCCCAAGTGAATAATGCCTAGTGATGTGTTTCAAACCCATTAAACCCCATAAAAGCCAAGAATGGGTATGGGATATGAATGCGTGAAGACATCCAGTCATTCTAGACCAACGAAACCCTCCAACTGAAACCAGTAAGGATGACAAAGAGCCTCTATGGATTCTAACACTCAGGACGACCAATAAAACTATGACTCTAAACATTATTGCAGTGAAAGCCACCAACGATTCATTCCAAAAATCACAATTTTACACAGTTTCCATACTTAAGGAAATCACAAACCCATACATCCGAGCCAATATCTATTTCATAACCAAAGCAGACTCATGGATGGAAAAAAGAGACATACCTGTAATCAAAAGCACCTTAAAACATGAGTTGGCCAAGTGGTTCTCCCTTTTCTAGAAAGTCAGAGCATAACCACAACAACATAGTTCAACAATAGCCCGATTAGGGTGGTGACCAACGAAGGAGTAAGGGTGACGTGCAGTAAATGCATGTCGCCTCCATCCCCAGTCCATTAATTCCTTAATACACGCCAACAAGATTCCCATTAACTCAATTAAACCATGCATTGGAATTAACATCTACCACTTATCAAATGCACCATCCACATCATATCTTTCCAAACTATAAAATATTCATATCAACTATATAACTCAATAAAATCGCATAGCTATTAATCTTGCTAGCTAAGATTAACAATAATAATTCTAATTTCCATGGATGTAGTGTAGTATAGTATAACCTCTTCCTTTTGTATTTTGTTTATCTTGATTTTTCCTCTTTTCAATTGTTCTTATGTATTGTTACTAACATGTCTATTGTGCAGGTGTCAAAGTAACAAATCCAGGAACATAGGCAATCATAACATGAGATTAGAACTTAGAACATAACATGCTTCACCCATCATATACTTGTTGCAATGAGAACCAACACATATCAGGCCTTATTCATATGCCAATCGAACCGATATTTCATCAACCATGTAATCCGTGTCGAACAACAGAACAAACATTAAGTGAGAACCAGATTTGATCTCCAATCTACAAGGGGTCCCACCTACTAGTATTATTTATCTTGTTAGCTTATAATAATAGGCTTTAGCAATACTTTGTGGGCAAGAAATTCATTGCGATTTTAATCTTCAACAAACTGGTGACTCCACAGAGAAATTTGTTTTCAATAGATTTAGAACTCAGAACTCATGTTTTTGAAAACCAAGAACAATAGATCAAGGAGTTATAACCATGAAGATTATGCAACAAGGGGAAGTGACCGGATTTAATGGAAAAATGACCGGGAATTTGGAATTAACTCATGAAAAGTGTTAAGTATGAGGGGTTTTACCACTGTATGCATAACCATTCAACCAGAATATTCTCTTAACTTCAAGGAGATTTTTTTTAGATTTTCTCTTAAAAATCTCAATGGATGAAGAAATGGAAAAAAGAAGTGGGAGATAACCAATTCTTTATAAGACAACAGTGGAAATATGTAACAATTTCAAGGGTGCCTTCAGAGGAAACATTGTAACAGTTGTGTAAGCTTGATTGCTATTGACTAGCAATGCTTTGCAGGAGTGTCATTGTGGCAGAACTGATCCAACATCCTATTTTGACTAAATTAACTAGAAGATAATAGGAAACAAAATCATGACATAAGTAAAAAAAATGCATAAATTAAAACAACAGCAATAAAAGACAGAAATGAGAAAGCAACAAGGAAATTTCAAGAAGAAGTGAAACTAATGTAAAGAGGAAAATAAAAGCACAAAAAAGAAAGAATATCTAGGCTACTAGTATACAGAAAATCCAAACAACATTAGAAATTTTCACGTTGGTCCCTCATAATGTTTCAAACGAGAATCGTTAGTGCTGTAGGAAAACGATTGCTCCTGTAGATCTTTTAGAATGTAAGAGTTAGTATCCAAGACAAAATTAATTTTGAAAGGATCCAAAAATAACACTTGGAACTCCGAGGTAATTATCATCCCTTTAATGTATATGATTAGATCATCAAGTTAGATATGGATGCTTATCAATTCATCAAGGGTTGTGTGTATAGTCTTTTTAAAAGCGGTACTTGCATCAGGTAAGACAAAAAGATGGAATTTGTAAGACATGGTATCCCAACTAGTGATAAGAGTGGTTTTGTAAGCATCTTCCCCTTTTACTTTGATTTTCCTGCAACCTAAAAAATGTCAAGTAAGGGCCTCAACTGTAACTCTACAACATGCTGCAGAATTATTTCCATGTTGAGAGAAGGAAAAGGAGTTCTCATAACAACCTGACTAAAAGTGTAGAGATTAATGCAGGTTATAATATGATCAGTGGTCTTCGAAGCAAGTACCCAATTGGAAACCCATTCAAGGTGGGCTGAAAAAATAATCCCAGCCCTTAAGAAATTTTCCAACTCCCTTTGAAAATTTTCTTTAAATGCAGAGTTAATAGATATTTTTTCTTGCATAAATGGTTTCATGCTTTCCTTGATGGGAATAGCATTTTGTAAAAGACAAGGATCAAAATCACAAATATCTTTATAATTCCAAGTATAAACCTCTTGAAATCCACCAAGTAGCTTGGCAATCTTCATTTATTCTTTATCAGAACATTGGGTACTTATGTTAACGTTCCTTGAAGATTTGAGTTCCTAAATGTTCAAGGGGATGGTTTCACCCACCCTCCTTTGTAACTCCTCTTCTTTCTATTTTTCTTTATTGCCTACATCACTTGATGAAAATGAACTCTCAAGAGTTGTCAAGCCTTCAAGAATCTTATTTTTTTCTATACATATAATTTCCTCGGGCTTGAGAGGTTCATCTTGAATGAAAGAACAAATGCTCTCATCGTTAGGGAGGTCCTGCCAAGATTCTACATTGTCAGGGATATATGGAAAATATAGAAATTGAAAGGAACAATCAAGCCTGTGAGGCAAGAGTTGCTGATTAGGAGAAGCCTCAAAGGCAACTAACCAATCAACCATTGAATTCAAATCCCTCTTAACATGTGTGATGTTGAAAGATAAAAGGTTTGAGATAAGCTCCCAAACAATTTGGGTGTATCGTTCCATCAACTTGTTTCTAGGAGAGAATATCTTACGTATCAGGTTCACAACAAACTCAGAATCTCCAAAAACTAAACTGTGACCACAACCAAGATTATGGGCATTTTCAATGCCTAATAATAAAGCTTTGAATTCAGTGACATTGTTTGTACAAGCAAACTCTAACCTATAATACAAATTATGAATTTTCCTTACAGGGGAAACCAAAATAATGCTAGCCCCATTACCTTCATTAGAGCATAAAACATCAAAGTGAATGTGCCACATATAATCATCTAAATCAATTTGTTCCAAAAGAATATTATCCTCCTCGAAAAATATGGAATACACTCTTAGGTCCTCTTCCATATAGTTTACGCTAGATTTTGGAACACTCTCTATGTAGGGTGAAATCCTTCCCTCTCTAAGGACTATAATGTTCTTACCATTTCGAGGCATGGATAAATGCGTCTTGTCGAGAGAGAGGTACCCACCTATTAAGGATTTCCAATCTCTTATTAAGATAATCCAGTAATTTCTTACAAGCATATCAATTACTGGAATGCTGAGGGTTGTCCTTATCTCAGGATGAGCACATAAAACCATGGTCACATCCTTAATCTAGCCTATGGTTGTTTTTTGTAGACTATTATAGGAGAGCATGCTTTTGGCATTTTCATTTGTACAAGACAAGCCTATATCTTCCATAATAATCTTCTACATCACACTTGGGCCCGAACCTCCATCAATGAGGCAACAATGGACAATATTATCCATAATCTTTACAGAAATATAAAAAGGGTTTTTTTTATAGGATATATAAAGTTATGTACACCTACTTTATTTACAGAAGAATCCTCTTTGTTTACCTCTTTGGAAAGATTGGCTACAATGAAAGCGTTACCTTCCATGAATTGTTTTAGATGCATTTGTTGTTCAGGGATGACAACCATGTCTAGAAGGGTTGCATTTGCTTTGATGTTGGCCAACTGATTCAAGATATTTTATTTGAAAGATTGGAGAGGGGGAGTAATTGCTTGACTCTTAGGAACTTTAGGAACCTAGAATGTATTAACGGGTGAGGATGAGCTTAGGCTAGAAGAATTGCATGGAGGATCAAATTTTCCCTTGGGAGGATAGGCTTTGTTCCTATTATTGATAACCATGAAATCTCCTGGCTCTGCAAAATCAAGGACAATGATGGTAGATTCTAGTCTCTTACCAAAGATCTTATCTATGACACTCTTCTTTACCTCACATGTGGTTTCCTCGTTGTGTTCCTCGTAGAAGTTACACCAACTTTGAGGCAAGATAACTTTAGGCTGAAAATTACTTTCCACCAGACTTCTAAAGGGGGGTGCAAAAGAGGATGAAGCTCCAAGGGTGAGAGGGGAGATAGTTCCTTTCCACTCATATGATATCATATGATTGTTCATGTCTTGTACTAGCTATAAAAGGGAAGGCATGTTTTCCTGTCTAACCGACTCTCCTTGGGGAAGACCAATTGTTTCAAGCTATTCTTCATACTTTGAACAAGCATGCAAAGTAGAACCGATATTATCAATGGATTTTTCTTCGAGCCTATGATGGTAGGGGGAAGGTAATTCATTGTAGTAATGCATGAAAGCAGCTTGGTTCCGAGGCCGAAAAAGTTCTGGGATTTGATTGTATAACTCGGTGAAACACAAGTTGAAGGACTTGATGGTCTCACCATCTTTATAGGTAACATTATTATAATCCCGTAACTTCTTGGATGGGCTTTTATATTTCCCATAAGTGGATCTAAATCAATAGATTAAATCCTCCCAAGTAGACATAATCTTAGGAGGAAGGTCAAAGAAGTCGGCCACAACCTTTCCTTCCAAGGAATTTATGAATAAGCGCATGCAAGTATCATTGTCATTAGCTCCTATGTTATGACAAGCATTAGAAAATTCCACCAGGTGTTCGTTTGTAGTGACAGTGTTATTTCCTAAAAACCTAGGAAGATGATCTTTAAATTTAGGAAGGGGACGAGTAGCATGTGCTAGGTTAAGAGGAGATGACACATGCCACAGTGTGGTTGTGGCATCTTCTTCGAACTGAAAAAAACCATACTTTTTAATGACTTTGGTGGGATTTGTGGTAGATTGGACATGGATATGGTGGCTATATAAGCTACTAATCACCGACGATGATGAATATTGAGAAGAGGAAGAACTTCCAGTTCCTCCATAGCCACCACTAGATGCCATATTGTGGATGATAGATGAGGGAAAGAAAGATGAACTAGATGAATCAGATAAAGTTCCCCTTAGAGCACTTTGTTGGGCAGATAACACAATGTTCCTTCTTCCTATTTCAGCAATATGATTGATTTCAGGCGATAAGCCTCTTATTCTTCTAGAAGCATGAGAGTCTAAGGACATGAAAGAAAGGAAAAAAATGAAGAAACAAGAAGGTTGCTGCTAATTTATAGGCTGTCTACGTCTAGCTTCCAATCTTTCTCGAGCACTAATATCTGGTTCATTTTCTACCCATGAATGAATAAGCTTAGCATGGGTATGGACAGTGTCTAAAATGGTATTAAAAAAGATTCAAAGCAATGCTGGTTTGATCTTGAAGACTGGGCTCAATATTGGGCTTCCTTGCAACATGCACAGTCATTAAGAAACAAAATAATCAAATAATCAATATAAAAAAAATAGATGTATCGATGAAAATTGCGTATAAACATTAACCAGAGAGATATCGGAGATCTCCCCAGTATGGTCGCCAAATAAATGTTGAGGAAAATATATGAAATGATCTTACTCAAGCACTTTTAGATTTTTCTTGGCTAAAGGAAAATAGACAGGAATGTCACCCTAGGTTTATAGCCATCAAAAATAAAATCCTAATTCACAAGTATCAATTACAAGTGCTTAGGCTAGTCTTTTTCACAAATAAAATCTTGTTGGAAAATTCATTTTAATATGATTTTATGAATATAATAGTTTTTGAAAACAAGTGTAAAGACAGAAGTAAGACACCAATATGATAATCAAGACAGATGAGACATAAATCAATCCTTTATTTCATTCCAATTCACCAAAGAGTAATTTTCTTTACAAAATCTCATACAAAAAATTTTGGACCAAAGTCAAACTTAGACATCCCGGATCGAACATACAAAAGGACTTCTGACAGAAAACCAAAATTGAACTCTAAAAGCGGGATCAACTTGCCACAGATTGCTACTCACTCGACTCTGCACAATATCCTTTGTCAGTCTTGAAAACTAATTCACAAATAGACAAGTCTACGCAGACTATCAAAGATAGATCGACACCTCTGAAAAATAAGTGTTTGAATGATGTAATTCAACCCTTAATGTTGTTGTCTACAATAAGACCCTACTATCATAAAAGAGAATTAGGCTTGTGATAAATTAAGGAATGAATGAAAACTAAACTATCTCAACATAAACTCAAAGAGAAAACCTTAGTATGCTTCTCCTTCTATCTTCCATTGTTCCTCCCTTTTATTTTTCCTTTAAGCAAATTAGAATTGGTTGGAGTAGTTGAACCAACTCATTAGTTAATTTAACTAAAACTCAACCAACATTTTAGTTAAGGGGCGGAAAGTAATAAATCATAATAAGGGTTTTAAATAAATAATAACTAGTAGGTGGGACCCCTTGTGACTCCCTTTAGCTCATAACCATCATAACATAACTAGTTAGTTAAGAAAAACACCCCTCCTTGTGACTCCCCTCATCACATTAACATTTGACAATTTAGCTCATTGATATTTGAGATTATTTTCAAAAATGAATTACTCATATATCCAAAAATAAAATATGTTGTCCAAAAATTTCTGAAGTCAACTTTCATCAACAATAGATAAAATAAAAAAACTCAAAATCCATATTTTCCACTCTGAGATGCAATCTTTCCCTGATTGTTGTTGTCACCCTTTGATTTTTCTGTGTTTTCCTTTGGCTGGGCTGATCCTTTAGGCCTAATTTCACTGATCACGTGAGACCAATCATCCCTCAAATGAATTCGGGAAGACACATATTTATTAGAGCCATTGGAGGGTGAGGAAGGGGAAGCAGTGGATTTTCCTTTATCAAGTGCAAGGTGGGCCTCGATTTTCAACCTTTTGCTAGCATGAGAGGACTGAACTAGTTAGTGAACAGGGGCAACTTGGACAATGGGGTTAATAGGCCGGGGATTAGGTAGGGACAAATTGGGCCAGCCAGGATGTTGGGAGATTGTTGGGTGGACAATCTGCTACCATCTGTCATTTTTAGGAACCTTGGGTTGCAATGAGACATGAGGGGGCACATGAATAGTAGGGGATTGTGGAGCTTGGAAAGGAGGCATTTCAGGCCTAGGTTGGACCATTCCTTGCCCAATCCAATTGAAAAATCTGACCTGAAACAACTGGCCTAGATCTTGTGAGTTAGCATCAAAGTGTATCGAGAACCTTGGCCTTCTTGGGCCTCTGTTCCAATTACCTCTCCTTTGGTTGCCTCTACCATGGCTACCTCGGCTGAAAAAACTTATTCTTGCATGCATGATGGATTAACAAATAGTATTTTAAACAACCATACATGATAACTCTTTAAAAATATGAAATAGATTTTGGCTTAGCAACATATCAGGATCATGAAATCCAATCCATAAAAATTGTTTAATTGTCATCAATGAGTAGGGGGTGAAAAAAAGGTCCTAGGATATGCGAGGTTCTTGTATTAAGTGAAAAAATGATAAAATGAAGGGGAAAGAAACACGATTATTACTCAAATACCACAACAATTAACTATAATGAAACCAATTGAACACCACTGTAATCCAATGACTTTAATTGTTTCAATACAAAATTTTTCTTGACTGTAATTATTTTTAGAACATGGAATGAAAAATGAATGTGGGAAGGTGAGGGGGTTGTAATTAGTGGAAAGAAAAATAATGGTAGGGAAGGAGCGCGATTACTATTCATAAAATTAATTCAGTGATCCATAAAACCATTCTACAAAAGGAAACACACCAACCAAATGACCACTGAGACCCTAAACAATTACTGTGTATTGTCCAAACAACTCTGCATATTTAAGTTGCTCAATGTTGTAACCAAATATTTAACATAGTATCATCAAAATAGACGATATGCATTCCACAATATCTTGTAGGGGAGCTCTGCTCCTCTCATTTATCCATTTAATATTTCAAACAATTCCCAAATGCATAAACAATAAACTATTTCCACTCTGTTCAGCATCAACATCAACCACTCCCCACAAATCATTCCAATCATCAAATACAAACTCAAATGTCATGCTCAATTTTGTCTTTTAATCATTTGAAAATTGAATTGCAATGAAGTTATATTGTCACAACACTAGTGCCTATCACTGTTAAAAATCATGGTATTCATTTAACATACATAGTGGACAGTCAAAGAAAAACGATATTTAAATTTCAAAGATCCTGACTTGTCAATTAAACACACAGACAACAATCACCACTTCAACTCATGGTATGCTGTGGAATACATGAAACCATTCGACAAAACACAAGTGTATTTCTATGACTGTACAGGTCCAATTTTCTTTGACTCTAAACATTTGACATGCTGGGCTATGAATCCAATACAACGAAGCAATAACAACATGCTGATCTCATAACACAAGCCGATCAAATTGCAACAAGCCATTGTTCAGAAACCCGCGACCTTCTCTAACATCATAATCAATTAATATAAATAACAAATATAGTGGATAACCATGCCATAATTACCACGATTGCGACATTCCCATTGAAAAGTTCTAAAACACACAATCATAAAATTATTAACTCAACCTATCAGGTCGAGCTATGAATCCAACACAAGGAGACAACAACAATATTGCCCAAATTAATCAATATTGCAATCGAACCATACTTTGTGAAACTTATGCCCCTCCTTGGTGACACAATCAAATAACCATATATATACAGTGGATGGAAATTCCATAAACACCCCGATTGCAATAATCATTTGGCCATTAAAAACACACAGTTACAGTAATCATTGATTCATGCTATAGGAACGCCACTCATACCAATGCATCAAGCGTGAAGAAACATTGTGCATTAATCAATTAGAAAAAGTGTTTGGTTATCAATTCAATAAACACAAGGGAAACGACTGTGTATTTGATTTAGCAACTCATTCCAATTAACCATGCTGAGATTATCCATCCAATTATAATAACAATTGCAGTGACTAGTTACCAAAACCAACACCACTTTCATATAATCAATTGGGTGAGCTAGTAATCCACTTTGTCGACAACACACCACCAATCCATAAATACCAACAGTGCACATGATAGGCCATAATGGTCTCCTCTATCAACACTTAGACTTGAGGAAGAAAGGGTTTTCTCTGTGGACCAACACAGGGAGGCTAGAGTCGACTCTTCCTGATGGTGAAAACCTCCGAGACAAATGGTGCACACACATGAAATACCATAATTGACTTCTTGGAAAAGGTGAAAAATCCTGTGACATGAGAAGATATGAACAAAGGAGCAAGGCTCCATTTGGGCCTTGTAACGATACTTAGCACACACAGGGTATAACCCTCATGGCTCTCCCTACCAACCAACTAACAACGCTGAGATGAAGCATATCCAAGAAGAAGCAATATACCCACTACAAAACCAATAGTAGCGTGAACAAACCAACGCCCAAGTGAATAATGAGTAGTGATGCGTTTCAAACCCATTAAACCCCATAAAATCCAAGACTAGGTATGGGTTACGAATGCGTGAAGACAACCAGTCATTCTAGACCAACAAAACCCTCCAACTAAAAATAGTAAGGATGACAAAGAGCCTCTATGGATGCTAACACTCAGGATGTCCAATAACACTGTGAATCCAAAAATTATTGCAGTGAAAGCCACCAACGATTTATTCCAAAAATCACAATTTTACACAGTTTCCATACTTAAGGAAAGCGCAAACCCATACATCCAAGGCAATATCTATTTTATAACCAAAGCAGACTCATGGATGGAAAAAAAATACATACCTGTAATCCAAATCACCTTAAAATGCGAGTTGGATGAGAAGTTCTCCCTCTGCTAGAAAGTTAGAGCATAACCACAACAACACAGTTTAACAATAGCCTGATTAGGGTGGTGACCAACGAAGGAGTAAGGGTGACGTGCAGTAAATGCACGTCGCCTCCATCCCCAGTCCATTAATTCCTTAGTACACGCCAACAAGATTCCCATTAACTCAATTAAACCATGCATTGGAATTAGCATCTACCACTTGTCAAATGCACCACCCACATGATATCTTTCCAAACTATAGCATATGCATATCAACTATATAACTCAATAAAATCATACAGCTATTAATCTTGCTAGCTAAGATTAACAACAATCATTCTAATTTCCATGCATGTAGTGTAGTATAGTATAATCTCTTCCTTTTGTATTTTGTTTATCTTGCTTTTTCCTCTTTTCAATTATTCTTATGTATTGTTACTAACATGTCTATTGTGCAAGTGTCAGAGTAACGAATCTAGGAAAATATAGCAATAGTAGCAATGGACAACATAGGAAATTGTAACATGAGATTAGAACTTATTGTTGGCTATGTGTTATATTCTTTGCACGAGTAGTAGTGTCTGAGCGTTTGCGCCGGGCGCGCAGGGGGGTTAGAGGGGGGCGGAGCCCCCGGATTTTTTTTCTTTTCAGGACGACATATTTCCACCGGGACGACATATTTCCGGGATGACATATTACCGGGACGACATATTTTCGGGACCACATGTTATTAGGTGGTTTTTTGGCACATGGTTTTTTGCCGATGGTTTTCTATTTCCGGTTAAGGAATTAGGGTTTTGGACTAATCTAAATCATTGGGTTAGGGTTTTGGATGCCGCTGGATCCTATATGTATATTGTATTGTAAACAATGTAACACAATGTATGAATATAATATATGCTGGTTTTCCCAGTTTGGGTTTCCAGG
>JZKD02S1739355.1:60525-71025 GCA_000966675.3 Picea glauca
GTGGACACTTTGAAGAATGTTGTAGATTCATTAACAAAATATGTGAGCACTGAGAAGTTCTCTTGGTGTAGAGGATCCATGGGCATTACTGCCTTGGATTGTTGACTATGTAACCATGTAACCCCCTGTGTGCAAAGAAAACAACAAGTGAGAGAATGTTGGGTATGTGTTATATTATTTGCACGAGTAGTAGTGTCTAAGCGTCTACGTCGGGCACGCAGGGGGGCGGAGCCCCCCATGTGGGGGTTTAGGGGCAGCGCCCCCGATTTTTTTTTTTCGAGACGACATATTTCCGCCGGGACGACATATTTCCAGGACGACATATTTCCGGGACGACATATTACCGAGACGACATATTTCCGGGACCACATGATATTAGGTGGTTTTTCGACACATGGTTTTTTGCCGATGGTTTTCTATTTCCGGTTAAGTAATTAGGGTTTTGGACTAATCTAGGTCATTGGGTTAGGGTTTTGGATGCCGCTGGCTCCTATATGTATATTGTATTGTAAACAATGTAACACAATGTATGAATATAATATATGTTGGTTTTCTCGGTTTCGGTTTCCAGGTGAAAAATCTCTGTGTAATGTTTGTATTTGCCATTGTATCTTTTCTGTTCTTTTCTGAATATTAGTTTGCAGTAGGTATTGTACAAGGTTAGAATTTACACTTATAAGATAACATGCTTCACCCATCATCTACTTGTCGCAATGAGAACCAACAAATAATAGGCCTTATTCATATGCCAATCGAACCAAGATTTCATCAACCATGTAAGAAGTGTTGAACAACAAAACAAACATTAAATGAGAACTAGATCTGATCTCCAATCTACAAGGGGTGTCCCACCTACTAGTATTATTTATCATGATAGCTTATAATAATAGGATTTAGCAATAATTTGTGGGCAAGAACTTCGTTGTGATTTTAATCGTCAACAGTGACCAACTCCTCATGTAATGGTGACTTGCATTACTAGGTCCCTTTTATCCACCACTTATCCCTGATCTCTTAATGAGATTATTGCTTACCTTTATGGTTTGGTGTTTCTTGTTAGAAAAAATAGGATCACATAGCAATAATATAAAACAGACGCAAAAATAAAACACAAGATATACACAATACAATAGAGACACAGATATACATGGTTCACCCAATATGGGTTACATCCACCAAAGAAATGATCTATCCCTATTCAAGAAGATGGAACTCATACTGTTGTGATCATACCATATTCATACCTATCAACTTATGGTAATAAAAGTGATTCCTGGGATTTACTTGTGTTTCTACATATGAGATACAAGGAGCTTTGTACACATATGATGTAACCTTATTTCCATTCACCTATATGTGGTAATGTGTGTTATCACATAAATTTGTAAGGGGGTGTTTTTCCCTAAGAAATGGCCCCTTTGGATAAAAAATAGAAAAGAGTGGGTTAAAAACCCACTTATCCTAATTTTGTGTGCCTCGACACATCATGCTAAGGGGCTCATAGATCTGGGCGACTGAGATCTACGCGTTCAAATCTATGACATAGGTCCCATATCGGACCACCCCCAACATTTTTCCTTTAATGAGGGGAGGGGGGGGGTCCGAGTTGGTGGTTTTAAAATGTGAGGCCCCCACTAATGTGTCACCCTCTCCTTAACTCGGACCCCCCCACCTAAAACCATTTACCATCACCTACCCCCTCCGAGTAGACTGCTTACCACCACCTTTTACTGCTCCCACCTCCTACTAACATATGTCTCCCACTCCATCTCTCACCTCCACCCATCACATCATCCACTCACACTCCTCATATCATTATGATACACCTATCCTCCACTCACCATTGGGCCATATCCCCTTATCGATCCCGCTTATCATCTCCTCCCAAATGTCCTACCATTCACGTCCTCCCTGGTAGATGGTCCCATCTCGTCTGTTGCCGCAGCCTCTCATTTTCATCCACATCATCACTGCATGCCACTCAATCACCGATTGGGTCCTCTCATAGCAGTCCAATGAAGAATCAATAGCCAAGGGAAGGCCACCACATTATTCAGGAGCAGAGTTGATTTGGGCCTCTCTGATCCTGATGCATAAGTTATTGCAAATAAGGAAGGTGGGTGAGACATCTTCTCCTTCCTTAAATAGAAGGCCAAAGAGGGAAAAATCACAGGGGGAGACTGTCAGTCCAGTTTGATAGAGATCACACCCAATAGAAGACTGCATGGGTAGTCTGACCGATGTCTACATGCGCATCCTGATAGAGAAACTCATCAACGTAAATCTTTAAACTCATGACATGATCGCGCCTTCAACAACATAGTCAGTTCTAAGTATATGTAGGCATTTTTTCCATTTTGTTAGTGTCCATGGTAGAGCTAAGCTCCCGATTGTAATTTTTTGATGAGGCCTCTAGTTCTCTAGTTATGAACTGATCCTTGAGACTTTTTGTTTAATGGAAGCCAACTCCTTTCTTTATATTTTTCTTCTAAATCTGAAAGCCTGGGCATGGAGGATCTAGGCGAGTGTTGTGATTATAATATAGTGTATATTTGACTATATCTGTTGTTGCAACATTTTCAGTTTCTTGGAGTTTTTAGATCCAAGAGGATCTTGTATCTGAGACTTTTCCTCCAAGACTGCTGGAAGACCGGATGTCCAGAGTAGACCTTCATATTTTCTCTCACCTTCCTTCTATCTACTCACCACTATAAAACTTTACTGGCTTAAGTTAGATCAAGACCTCACTTATATACGCATCTCCAACCCATTTTTCCAAGTTAAAGCGATATAGTCCTGAGACTGCATCCATTAGACCATCCTTAAACATATTTACTATGACATACAAACTGATGGGTATCAGTCTCATCCCTGCTACAATCCAGGGGTGACTTATGGTGCTAACATTTATGGCACCATTGCTGAGGACAAAGTTGAAGATTTTCCCTGGGATTGAATGACAAATCTTACTGGTTCTGAAGGTGCATCAAAGTCTAGTACATCAAGATTGCGACTGTGCACCTGGTGAATCCACTATGACGACTCCACTATTTTAGTTGTGGCTTCTAGAGGTAGACACATGAGGTTTACTCCACAACTACTCCTAGCAACACCTGAAGAAGACCCAGAGAAGATTATTAGAAAGGGATTGCCCCTCGAAGAAGGTACTTCCACTGCTGAACTAGGTATCTCTGATGATATTCAAACTCCTCCTGTAAGAACTCCAATTTCTTCTTCTCATTCTACTGTTATACCTTCTGTTGGAGTTTCTTGAACATTAAATTTTGGGAGTGTTCTTGCTGAGTTTTCCTCTCCTAGTTTGGAACTTGAGGGAGAAAGACTTGTCACTCCACTCTCCCCTAAAATTTTACCATGTTTTAGACCCAACACCTCAGAAGATTTGCATACCCCAGGTTTCACCACTCCTCCTCCTATTACTATTACCACTACAACATAAAGAGAGACCCCACTTCCCCCAAGCCCTCCATCTCTCTCTCCAAATCCTCTACTATTTCCCTTTCCCCTTGGAAGCTCAGTTCTAGCCTCCCCTATCCTAACACCTTCACCTCTAAGTTATTCTCAACCTCACATCCCTATGGTAGGTGCTAATCCTCCTAGGAACAGAATGGATTCCATAGTGGCCGCAAGATATGCCCCTCTAGTCTTACCTCATCCTATGAATGCTCCCCCTGCTAGAGATTACCTGAAATATATGCCAAAGTTCACCGAAGAAGAGGATATAACTACTGAAGATCACCTCATTGCCTTCTACAGTTATGCAGACAATCTAAATATTGAAAATGAAGACATCTGGATGAGAGTCTTATTCCAGAGCCTTGATGGTGAGGCTAGAAAATGGTTTAGGGGATTGACCCTTGGATCTATTGCCTAGATTGAAGCTCTAGATGATGTTTTCTCAAGGCAGTGGGGGGATAAAAAATATTTTATGTATTACATAACAGAGTTTGGATCCCTGAAGAGGAAAGAGGGAGAATCTGTCTCTGACTTCTCTAAAATATTCAACAAGATGTACAATAAGATCCCTGCTAAGATAGAAACCTCTGCCAAAATCACTTATGCTAACACCTTTCACCCCGATTTCTGCCTCCTTCTTAGAGAAAGAAGAGCTTCTTCCTTGGATAACATGCAAGATGCAGCCTTAGAAGTAGAATCCAATGCATTGGTAGTTGACAGGCTCAGAAGCAAGTCTGACAGGGACAAGGGAAGGAGAAGAGATGAGACCTCAACCTCTAGTTCTTATGCATCTCACCCTCAAGTAGATGAATTGACCAAAATGGTAAAGCCCTTGTCTGCAGAGATAGAGAAAATGAAAGTGGAGGGTAGGATAACATAGAGAAATCCTCAAAACATTGACAACAGAGGAAACATCAGGAGGCTGAACAACAATATTCCTCAAATTATGCCAAGGGACAAAGGGATAGAAATAGAAACGACCATAAAATCCAGGCTCCTTTTCAAAACAACCTTGTTATTGATAAGGAAGAGGAAGAAGAAGATCTAGACCTCGACATTCATTGTATTGAGGACACCTCCCCATTCCCCCATTTGAATCAATCCTCATATGAGGATTCCCTCATGAACAGTCAAATAAATGAGCTAAGTAAGGGGGAGAGGGCTAGTAGCAGCCCCAATAAATACAACCTCCAGTCTAAGAAAAAAGAAGGGAAGTCTGACATCCCTGATCAACCTTCCATAGTAGAGAAGCTTGCCAAAAACACAAAAAACATCAGTAAGGAAAAGAGAGCTTAGAATCTCCCACCAATAGCCAAAGGTCCTGTCCCATAGGTGAGGGAAATTATAAATCCCCCTTCCCCCTTTAGTTTCGATCATGAAATCAAAAACGTCATAATCCCTATGCCCTTTTCAGAGCTGGTTAAACATGAAGACTTCAAAAAATCACTGTCTAGATTGTTGTAGTCTGAGCCATCTTTCCATTCCAAAGACTTATTAAGCCTCCAAGACGAAAATCCAGTAGTCATATTAGGTCCTATGGTAGAATATAGAGATGATTCATCCGCTCCCTTCTACACATCATTGAACATACATGACAATGTGCTGCATAATTTTTTGATGGATTTAGGGGCTTCCCATAATCTTATGCCCAAAACTGTCATGGAAGAGCTCGGGCTGGAAGTCACAAAGGCCTACCATGACTTGTACTCTTTCGATTCAAGGAGGGTGAAATGTATTGAGGTGATCAAAGATCTGGTGGTAGCCTTGTTTCAGTTGCCCATGAAAAGTGTGGTCATGGATGTTGTGGTAGTTGATGTTCCTCCCAAGTTTGACATGTTGTTGTCAAGATCTTGGATAAAAAGGCTTGGGGGAACATTACATATGGACCTCACATATGTTTCCATTCCAGTCTTTGGAGGGGAGCACAAAAGACTATACAGAGAAGCTTAACTGGCCTACATTGTCAGTGATGAGGCAGACCCCACCAATCACCCTATTTTCACTCTAGATACTGACTTGGGATCTAGCTTGTTACAACTCACTAATGCCCCTGAGTCTCCCCTTAAGTTTAGAAAGTAGTCCCTCAACCCCCTTGAAGATTCTCCTCCAATTACCTCTATGTGGAAAATGTTCTTTGATGGAACTTATTTGAGAGAAGGTGTTGGTGCTGGAGTAGTCCTTGTTTCCCCTACTCAGGAAACTATATCTTTGTCCTACAAATTAGAATTTGAAGCCACCAATAATGTGGTAGAGTACGAAGATCTCATTTTGGGCTTAAGGACTACAAAGGACATGGGGATTGAAGAGATGTCAGTGTTTGGATATGATGAGTTGATTATCTAGCAGATTAGAAATTTTTATAAGGCCAAACACCCTCAACTTAGGAGTTACAGAGATGAAGTATGGGACCTCATTGGTATTTTTTTCCTAGATTTCAATATATCATTTATTCCAAGAGGAGAAAACACCATGGTTGATTCCCTGGCTGTTTCGACGAGCAACTTCATAGTTCCTTTGCCACCTAAGCTCAAGTATGATACAAAAGTAAAATACAGTCCCTCCATACTTGATAATGTCAAGCATTGGAAGGTGTTTGGGGATGACCTTGAAATCAAAAGGTTCTTGGATACTATAGATGAATTTTTAGCATTGCATATTGATCAAGATCCTGATTCTGACATGGACCCCCATGCTGATGTTTTCCTCAACAAGATTGCTAACCATCATATTGTGCAATTATTGAGTAATCACATTCCAAAGGGAATGGTTCCTTTGGAAAGGATTTTTGACAGTAATGATGTGGCAGTGGAAGCCAAAGGCCAGGTGAGGGTGCTGATGTATTTGAGTGCAATATTGGCACAGAGGAGGGGCCAAAGTTTGTCAAGTTGTCTAATAGATTGTCAAAGGAGAAGAGGGCCGAGTATACTAAGATATTAAAAGAGTTCGTTGATGTGTTTTCCTGGACTTATGAAAACCTCAGAACATATGACATCAACATTATGGAGCACAAGATCCCATTGAAGGAGGAATCCAAACCATTTAGGCAGAAGTTGAGATAGATAATTCCTATGTTATTTCCTATCATGGAGAAGGAGGTAAAGAAGTTGTTGGATTCCCAAATCATTGTACCCTTGATATATTCAGAATGGGTAGCTAACCTGGTCCCAGTGAGAAAGAAGAGTGGAGAAATCAGGCTCTATGTCGATTTCAGAAATATGAACAGGAGCTCAAAAAAGGACAATTACCCACTGTCAAAGATGGAACACATATTGCAAAAGGTAACATGTGCATCTAGGATTTCCATGATTGATGGATTTTTTGGCTACAATCAGATTTCTTTTTTACCCGAGGATAGAGAAAAGACAACTTTCACCACTCCTTGGGGCACATTCATGTATTCCAAAATGCCCTTTGGGTTAATGAACGTAGGAGCAACCTTTCAGCAAGCCATGGAATTGGCCTTCATTGGGGAGAAGGATAATTTTTTTATCATCTATCTCGATGACATAACAATCTTCTCCAGATCTGATAAAGAACATTGCTATCATTTGAGGAAATCTTTGTTGAAATGTAGAAGGTTTGGTCTTTCCTTAAATCCAAAAAATCTCTATTTTCCATGAAGGAGGGAAAGTTGCTTGGCCACCTAGTATCAGCTGAGGAAGTCAAGATTGATCCCACTAGGGTGGAAGCAATCCAAACATTATCACTCCCAAGGTCTAGGAAAGAGGTCCAATATTTTTTGGGAAATATTAACTTTCTAAGGAGGTTTGTTTCAAATTTTGTTGAATTGGTGAAGCATATCACAACCATGCTCAGGAAGGGGAATGAAATAAAGTGGACTGCCCAACCCAGGGAATCCTTCAACCAGATTAAGAAAGCATTGATTCATGCCCTTGTGCTGATCATTCCTGACTACTCGAAGGATTTTCTGATTTTTTCTTTTTCTTCTTTTGATACAGCGACAACTGTCTTGTTGCAGAAAAATGCTGAGGGATTGGAACAACCTATCTCCTTTTGTAGTAGGGAATTGAGGGATGAAGAGATCAAATATGACATCATGGAGACAACCCTATGCCTTGGTGAAATATCTCAAATCTTTCAGAGTCTATGTTCTACACTCAAAGGTCATTGCATATGTTCCTTCATCTTCTGTGAAGGACATTCTTATTCAGCCTGACATAGACGGGAAATGGAGCGGGTGGATCGCGAAAATTATTGAGTTCAACCTGGAGATAAATCCCTCCAAGATAATTAAAGGACAAGGTTTAGACAAGATATTGGCTTAATCTAATTATAAATATTTGGGGGTTAACTTCATCAATTTTTGCTCAGAAGATCAGTGTGCTGAGTTGTCTGACCAGAGTTCTCAGAACAGGTCCCCTTTGGCATAATGCAACTGGTATAAAGATATTATGTTTTCTCTGCAGGAGTTGAGGTCCCCTGATGGTATGGGGAAAATCTAGGCAAGAGATTTAAAGCTCAAAGTAGTTAGGTATTGCCTTATTGACCAAGTCTTGTATTGGAAATACCCTTTAGAAGTTCTTATAAGATGTATAAACCCATAGGAGGCCCAAAAAATTATGTTTGATTTCCATAGCAGCCTATGTGGGGGACACCATTTCTGGAAGACCACAACCTACAAAATCCTCAGGGATGGGTACTACTGGACCACTTTATTCACTGACGTCTGTGCACAAATCAGGGCTTGTATCAAATGTAAAAAATTCTCAGGAAAGAAGCAACTCAAATCCCTTCCAATAAATCCTGTAGTATCTTTAGGACCCTTTCAACAATGGGGGTTGGAATTCATTGGGTAAATTCATCCTGATTCTAGTGGTCAACATAGGTGGATCTTAACTACCTTAGATTATCTCAACAAATGGATAGAAGCTATCCCCACCAGGAGTGCTTCACACAAAGTGATCATCTTGATTTTCTTGAATATATTATGGCAAGGTTTGGTTTTCTGAACATAATTATCACTGACAATGCTGCACCCTTGAAGTCCGATCCATTGATGAAGTTCTATGAGCAGTTTGGGATTTCATTAATTCAATCCACTCCCTATTATCCCCAAGGCAATGGAATGGCAGAGTCCTCTTACAAAAGTTTGATCAAGCTTATTAAAAAAATGTTAGAAGACAATAAGAAGGCATGGGATTCAAAGCTCAAATTTTCCCTGTGGGTTGATTGAGTGACAACAAAAATATCCCTAGGCATCTCCCCTTTCCAACTTGTTTATGGGACTGAAGCTATTTTTCCTTCTCAGCTGGATTTACCCGTAGCAAAATTCTTTCAGGATTATCAAGGAGAACTTGACAATATGATTAGAGGAATTCATCAACTAGTAGAAGCCCAATAGATTAGAGAGCAGGTGGTGGACAGAGCTCATGGTCATCAACAGAGGATCAAGCAAGCCTTTGACATAAAGGAGAAAAGGGAATATTTTTAGGTAGGAGATCTAGTGTTTAAATGGGATGCACGCAGGTAGGATAGAGGAAGGAACATCAAATTTGAAGCCCTATGGATCAAGCCTTTCACAATCTTTGAAGGGTTTTTGAATAATACTTACAAGTTGCAGGACTTGGAGGACAAGGAAGTTTTTAATGGCCTTGTAAATGGGAATTTCCTAAAGAAATGTTTTACTTGAGCCATAAGTGGCTCTTATGTAATTGTAAATATTGTTTTCCTTGCTTGTTTTTTGGTTTAGTAAGTGACTCCATAACCCAACAGTAAGGCACTAAAGCTGCATAAGAGTTCTTGGCATCTCGCAGGGAGCAAGCCATCCCCCATGGATCCTAACACCAGAAGTCACCCCTGGATTGCAGCAGGGATGAGCCTGATACCCATTAGTTTGTATGTAATAGGAAATAAGTTTAAGGATGGTCTAATGGATGCAGTCTCAAGACTGTATCACTTTAAATCATAAAACTAGGTTGGAGATGTGTATAAGTGAGGTCTTGATCTAACTTAAGCCAATAAAGTTGTATAGTGGTGAGTAGGTAGAAGGAAGGTGAGAAAATATGAAGGTCTTCTCTGGACGTCTGGTCTTCCAGCAGCCTTGGAGGAAAAGCATTAGATACAAGATCCTCTTGGATCTGAAAAATCCAAGAAACTAAAAACGATGCAACAACAGATATAGTCAAACCTACACTATACTATAATCACAACAGCCGACTGGATCCTCCATGCCCAGGCTTTCACATTCAGAAGAAAAATATAAAGAAAGGAGTTGGCTTCCATTAAACAAGAAGTCTCAAGGATCAGTTCATAACTAGAGAACCAAAGGCCTCATCAAAACATTACAATTGGGAGCTTAGCTCTACCATGGACACTAACAAAATGGCAAAAATGCTTACATATACTTAGAACTGGCTCAGCTGTTGAAGGCGTGATCATGTCATGAATTTAAAGCTTTGCGTTGATGAGTTTCTCTATTAGGTTGTGCATGTAGACGTCAGTCAGACTGCCCATGTAGTCTTCTTTCGCACACGATCTCTGTCAGATTGGACTGACAGTCTCCCCCTGCGATTTTTCCCTCTCTGGCATTCTATTTAAGGAAGGAGACAATGTCTCACCCACCTTCCTTATTTGCATTAACTTCTACATCAGGATCGAAGAGGCCCAAATCAAATCTGCTCCTGAATAACATGGCGAGATTCCCTTAGCTGATGCTGCTTCATTGGACTACTATGAGGGTACCTATTTGGCGATGGAGTGGCATGGGGCAATGATGTGGGGGCAGATGAGAGGCTGCGACAGTAGATGGGATGGAACCATTTTCCAGGGAGGACGTGAGCGGTAGGAAATTTGGTAGGAGATGATAGGCATGAGTGATAAGGCGCTATGGCCCAGCGGTGAGTGGAGGACATGTGTAGCATAACGAGATGAGGAGTGGGAGTGGATGATGTGATGGGTGGAGTAGAGATATGTTGTGGGAGACAGATGTCAACAGGAGGTAGGAGTGGTAAAAGGTGGTGGTAAGCAGTCTACTTAGAGGGGGTATGCAATGGTAAACGGTTTTAA
>JZKD02S1739355.1:98309-134215 GCA_000966675.3 Picea glauca
TCCACTTGTTCCACTTGTTCCCGAGTTATGTCCCATCCCATAACTGCTGTCAGTCCCCTACCCCTTTTCACTCATGACTAGCCCCTTATTTCAACTTTTACCTCCAATCCCTAGCAGCCACATCACCCGTTCATATGTTTAGGCCACCATCACCTGCCATCTCACTCCCAAGTGGTCCATTTTCCATTTATTACTGGATAACCTATCCGTTATCTAGCTGACCTGTCTCCCGCGCCCAACCGACCCCATTTTAAAAATAAAATTACTGTTTTCCCCTACTTTCATGGTTCACTCGTCGCACTAGAGAAACTCATAGCTTGCTCCTCCATTACATCCTGTCACCTTCATCCATAGTCATTCGACCCCACTAACTTCGTGTTTATTGCAGGTACTGTTGCAAAGATGGCGCCAAAGCCAAGACAAGCAGAAGGAGAGGAGAATCCTTTTCTCCTGCCTCCTGTCGACCTGGACAAGATCCCACTGGTCGACAAAGACAGATTGATCATAGATACCAAATGTGATTCTAATTTCTCAGACCTCCAGTCATGGATCAGGGAGGTTTTCCTGGACCAGAGCGATGAAATTGGACTCTAGGAGTCCAATTTACCCCTTTACCTTTTTCCCTAGATCCACCATTTTCCCAAGTTCGCACTTAAATGCCAAGATCACTATATTCCTTAACAGAGAGCCATCATATCCTCATCCATAGACACCCTGTTCCTCATCACGCCCAAAGACATAGACCAGATGATGCAAATTCCCCGTGCAGACTCTGCGTCTCCTTTCAACTTGGAAATCCTTACAGAGTTTATATCAGAAGATGACCTTTCCCCAGAGAGCTCAAATATTTGAGCTTTTCCTTCCCACCTCCGCTCATTTCCCTTCCACAAATCCCCCTTACCCATCGTCCATGTTCTCCACCAAGGGAAACTAGGTCATTTCCTCTCTTTGTGCTCTGTTAGGGTACTATTTCGACCAATGGGTAGATGAGCCCATTCTGGGTTTTCTATCCATTTTCTCCACTGATGAAAATCCCACCACCCAATTTGATTTCAACACCTTCTTGGCAGACAATATTCATGAACAGTTCGTGAATTTTGGCATGGAAGGCATGTTCAGATACTCGTCTATACTAGCATACATGTTTGTCTACTTTCAAGCAGATAAATTTATTTTTTCCATGCAGAAGATGGACACAGATGGAAGGCCTCAGGCAGTCACAACATGGACCTCTTTGCTGAAGCATAACTCCACAGAGTATAGCTTCAAGGAATTCATCGATATTTTCTACCACCCTGTGGTAAGCATGCTGAGCGACAGGCCCGAGCCTCGAATAAATGACGAAGTCCAGAGAATCTTGCATCTCTCAGACAACACAAAGACTGGGGATTGGTACCTGTATCAAAACCATTCCAAGATCAGAGTATACAAGTGAGAGTTGGAACCCTATAAGCTACCCAAATATGTGTCGGTAAGAATCTTTGCTTTAGAATACATAAGGCAGATCATGAATTCAGATGATATTTATTTCGTATCGTTGAAGAAAAAGCAGCAGCTTCGAATCAAGGGGAATATTGGCTCCTTCATCTACAACAGTAGAGGCGCCGGGAAGAAGCTGACAGGATGTTGAAATAAATGAAGTTCTTTATGAGCTTCCCATGGCACTATGATCCATGCGGGATCATCTCATAAATGCGGGTGAAAAATAAAAACATCCCGTATGTTCATGTGTCCAAGCCCAAGATTGAAAAATTCGGCAATTAGAGAGTGTGGGTGCCTGACACCTTGATCGAAGTGGAACAATAGGTTCCCCCGACCACTGTGCCACCAACTACCATGCCACAGGTCCCTAAGGAAAAAAGGCCTCGACGAGAGTTATCTCCGCCTGTCATGGAGGTATCGTCTGAAGAATTCCAGTTGCACACTAAGAGGCCCAAGACAACCACAGTTCCCGGCCCTATGAGGGAGAAAGAAGCCCCGCCTACCACAGTGGTCAAGTCTGTCATTCCACCTTTCGAATCGAGCCTATATAAGGACATCACCCTAGCAATGCCAAATAAATCCTCAGACTCCCCACTGTATACTCAACCGGGCAAGACTGGGCCCAAGTTGAGCATTTTCGAGAAGTACGAGCTGATTAAGAAAAATAATTAGACCCTTACCAACAGTACTTACGCTCAGTTTCGGAAGCAGACATCAACTACGTAGCATAGGATACTGTCTGCATTTGACAGAGAAAAGGGCAGGATGCACATGGCCTTCCTCCAGGCGCAGGTACCAGACCCCAAGGTGATTACAGATTACAAGAGGGCCACCTTCGAATTCTAGACAAAGGATGTGCACCCAGCAGATCAGATGGATCTGCATAAGAAGACAGGGGAGATGGTATTCCATACATTGGTGCATGCTTCTGCTTCTGCATCCAAATTGCAGGTGTTGCTCAACAATGTTCAAATGAAGCTCAAGCTGGAGAAGATATCGTCCTTTGCGAAGGAAAATAGAATCAAGACTTTGGAGGAGCTGGTCCTCAAGATCGGCTATGATCCTTCAAACGTCAAAGATGTAGAGGAGATGATAAAGAAGAAGAATGCAGACATCGCCTCCTTGAAGAAATAACTGAAGCTCCCACCCACAGAGGACTCACATGCGAAGGAGATAGCAGAGAAAGAAGGCAAAAAGGATGAAATGCTCAAGCTTCTCATGGAGCAGAATGCACAGCTCAAAGAAATGGAAGATGAGATGGAGAGATTATTAAAAGAGGAGCAGATTAAGCCAATGGAAGTCATTCCATTGAGTTCCATTCTAATTTCAGAAGCAAGCACAACAACAGTGACAACAGTCCCATCCGCAATCCCAGTGACATCCCAAGAGAAGACAGCCGACCTTGCCAAATCCATGGAAAAGATGAACTTGCATGAGACAGAGATTAGTAGGCTTAAAAAGGAAGTTGAGAACCTATAGGAACTCAAAACTTCCTTCCAGACCAGTCTCTCCAAGGAAAAGCAGGTAACTGAGTAGCTCAAGAAGGAGCTAGAACAGCTCCAAATGCAAACAGTGGCAAGGAAGACTTTGGCTGAGGTCAAAGAGAATGTATGGACAGACATCACAAAGTCCATAAATGAGATATGTCCCATGATCCAAATTATGTTTGAGCAAAATGAGCTGGTCCAGAGGAGAAAACATGCCATTGAGAAGATCAGAGGAGAATTGGGAGACATGCCAACACAGGCAAATGATATCATCAAGTTCCTCAATTCTAAGACCAGAGAAGAGCTAGAAGAGCTGAAGATCGAGGACAGAAAAGAGACCATCCTTGAGGTCAAAAGAGTTTTGAACAAGAGAGGATTAATGATTCAATTGGAATAAAAGGTTCAGATCATGTACCAGGGGGTACAAAGGTTCTTCAGCAAGATCGAGGCTCTCCAGAAGAAAGGTCTCCCCGGTCTGAAGGTCATTAATGATAAACTGATGACACTCCCAGATTACAAAAAGAGATTGTTTGAAGTGTCTAAGGATAGTTCAAAGTTTTCTAGCATACAAAGGAGCATCACTGGAAAAGCATTCCTAGATTCCCTTCAGTTGGACATCAGTATCCAACACGAGATTCGATACATATTCCTCACTAAGCCCACATTCGCCAAGTATACGGAAATGGACGAAGTGTATCGAAGACTGCTCAAAGTCACTGTGCCTAGTCATCTCAGATGGGAGGAACTCTGTGATTTTCTCGATTAGTAGATAAGATGTCCAGGTCTAGTCACCTGTCCAGTCAGATGAGGTCATGTGAAGGCTTCATCAATGATCTACCCAAAAATCCACGTGTAGTTGCACCAAGTCATCAAGCAGTTCGATTTGTTAAATTAGTTAGGCTAAAAATAGAATTAGCATGTCCTGATAATTTATGATAGGAACATTTGTAATTTGAGTTATAAATACTTCACCTTTCGAAGTATTGAGGGTTGTTGATCTTCACACCCTGACACTATCAGACTGTAACATCTTTGAGATCTGCCATTAATAAAAAGGAGGCACTTTTACAGGATTCTTACGTGTATTCACTGGTGATGTTTATTCTCTAAGTTGACTATTATTCTTGCTTTGTAATCATATTTTTTTCTAAAACTAATCTTTAAGAGTAACGAATGTTGCAGGATTTATCTTGGATACCCTGTTTCTGACTCGAAATATTTTAGTGTTTATCTTATGGTGTTTTCAATTAAGAAATTCTTAACTGCTTCTTAGTTGAATTTATCTTTCTCATCTTTTCTTCTGTCCATCATTTAAGCTACTAAAATATCCAATGAGTATATTATCTCGCCCTGTGGAAGTCTTCCTTCCCATTTCTGGTTGTATTTCGTATTTAATTAAACACAGACCCCATAGCCCAATGGATGTGTAGACCGTCTCAACCAATTCAAAAACACTTTGACAACAAAACCTACCTATTTCTTTACCTAGCCTAATATCTAAAATTGGAAACATAGCTAAATCATATAAAGAGATCCCTCTCTGAAGCTGGAAGGGCTAGATACCAGCTTTAAAAGCGGTTGGATAAAGTTACCTTTGTAAATTTCTTTTGTTTCAACCTCTAGGAGATTTACCTAGTGCTAACAGAATGCACCACATCCTAATGATTCATATAGATTTTTCAAATAGTTCCCTATCTCATGTAAATAAGTTATTGAGGGATGTCTAGTAATACATTACATTCTATCAAATATGGAAACCTTCCCCATCTACAAATAATAACACCAGGCCTATTGTTAATCAATGGAAAATGGTGGAACTACTCAAACTCAACATTGAATTAATGACATGTTCTTGGCTTGTTTGTTTGCTTGGGATTCATTCTTGGCTTGTTTGAATGATTGAAGTGTAAGTTTGAGGAAATTTTTAGGGAATAATTTCAATAGTTATAAGATCCAAGATACTAAAATATCAAGATAGAGGGATGGTCAAGCGATGGAACCAAGATTTAGTTCGACGATGGATTGTAGGATAAAATTGAGGAATCCCATAAATCACTAAGGGGAGTCATGTTAGGGTACCAATAAGTCAATACCTATTTTTCGTTGTGAAATTACATATGAAAAATGCAAGGTAAAACTCAAGCAGGAGACATAAAGGAAGGGAAAGTCATAGAGGGCTCTTCTAAAAACCCTTCTAACGGGCTAAAAAGGCATGAAAATGATAGAAAGAAACTACCATTTTTGGCAGCATGTTCGGAGCCATACATTCATGTTAGAATTTATCCATACATTCATGTTATATTTATCCATTAGTTAACCATAAACCTACACTGACAGATCCATAATATCTAGAGGAAATAATCAAAATATTATACATACCTAAATGGTGATTTTTCAATTTAGCAATCGAACATAACAATTCATAAAACATTAAACATAACTAGAATTGATGGCTATATAAACTATGCTGAAAGGATAAATCAAACATGATTTGATGAACTAGTCGACAATACAGTTGGAATGGTTGGCCCTGCATGTTTCTCTTCAGCTGTATGACCCTTTGTTAGTCTTGAGATTCCCTCAATCAACGGAGAAATATCTTAAAGTACTTGCCAAAATCATTCAACCTCCATAAATATTTAAAAAATCAATACAAGTCATATTTGTAGCGCATTATTTACTCTAAGATGCATTTTTACGAGAGTGTTAGAATATACCTGAATGAGATCCTCTTGATTTAGAGAATAATTTATTGGAGCCACATGTCTAATATTTGATCAAACTGCCTCCCTTGATTTGAAGTAGCAACAACAAAGTCAACATTGACTTCGTTATTGCTCTATTGGATCGAGGGAGGTTTCCTCTAATATTAAATGACTCCAATAAATTATTCTCTACTGAACAAGGACAACCACGTGAAGGCGTAAGATCTTATGGCCCTCCCCCCCCCCTCACATCACTCTCAATTCCCTAATAACCAACATATAAATTTATTGAAATATTTACAACAAAGAAAAACATATATGTATACCAATATTCACAACTATTTACAATGAAATAACATGTTTCCCTGATCCATTTGGAGTGAGTGGAATATGGTGAAAATAGATTTTATATTAAATAGTTATTAAAATATTCATGTACATCATCATTTAGTACTTTTAGCCGGCCTCTTCTTCTTAGCTCTATAGTTCCTAATCATTTCATCAATGTCTATGTCTTCATTCTTTGGGTGCTCTTCAAAATATGATTGTGATTGCTTCCTCTCACGCAAAGCACACCTAGTTGTAGGGTACTCACGGTGTAATGAAGTCTGTCGTGATTAGGCATCACCTACAAAAGAAAAAATACAAAATTTAAATGGCCAATTTTTAAATATCATTGAACTAATTCAGTAATATTAAAAAAACACTTGCAATGTCATTATTTACCTAGTGCACTGGTCGACACCATTGGAATGCTTTCCCCCACATGCTCCTCTTCAAATATATGAGACTCAAGTACAACATTCTATGCCATTGAGACCACAAACTTTATAAGGACAATCATAAATGTATAAGTAAAAAAAAAAGAAGTACAAAATGTATAACTACAAAATTATTAAGTATATGATTAAAATACAACCATATTACCGTCATGTGCCAGCTCAATTGTAGCACCATCATGGGGCTTCACCCCCATGGAAAATTGGGACTGCATGGGAGAACCATCTTCTGGTTGCAAAATGCTATCAACACATTGCTCTCCAATACTAGTGTGTTCGTTGACAATGCTTCTCCCCTGATTAAAACAAAGTTGTAAATATTAATAATATCCAACATGACTGTATTATATTAATAATAAAGGTTAATGTGGATTGGATTTTATTTACCTTATCCTGAAAAGTGATTCTTGGTATCTACCCCAAGATTTTTCGGTGTTCAACTTCAAATTTATAGCCGTACTTGTAACCAATCTAAAGGTCTTCCTCCATGGTTTTAGTACCAAACTCGTCACCCTGCATTGCATAAGAGTATGTATTTTTAATGTTATTCCCTGCAATTACCTAAATGTTTTAAGGAGATACAAATAGGATATTTAGGTACTTACAATTTGTGACTGTAACTTCAAGTAGCCGCCCTAGCCTAGCCTATGCTAGACACATTTGGAAATCCTTGATTTTGTTTCCTTTGACGTGTCAGTCAACCTATCATCAAAAGTTTCAAGCATATTGATATACCACAATTTTATTTACATCTAAAAAAAATTGAAGGTATTGAATTGAAATTGTAATTTACCTTCTGGGACCAGAGGGTGTTTTTCCTTCATCTGTCAATTTATTTTCTTTTGCATCCTCAATGAGGGCCTTCCACTCCCTCTATGGAATCATCAGAGGATGCTTGTACCTATCCTTTTGTTTAAAGTGATTACTATATGTTTCTCGTGTATATTTTAAATATTGGCCAGTTGCGATGACGACCAAGGTATTATTAAATGTGTCTACACCAAAAAGGCTTTCGAGATAATCCATCAATTATTTTTTGAGGTTGGAATTCTAGGAATTCCACCTCTCCCATATTGTGGGCCTAAAAATCAGCAACACCTTATTCTCCAAGGACCTATAAAAATTGTTATTCCCTACACGCAAAATGATTGTATGATTATTAATTTAAAAATAATAATTTAGATGATTTATATTTGTCTGCATAGAGAACATGAAACAATTAAAATTTTAAAAATTACCTGGGACTTTAACTTGCTTTAATGGAAGTCCTTCATTGTTGACCATAAATGTTCCCTTAAGGTTCCCTATGCTGGTCACACGTATTGATTTAGGAAAAACAACCATATAGTTTTTCAAATCATCAACCTCATCTCTATCACCACCTCCAGAGCCTACCTGTGTGGTCGCTTCCTCGGTGTGTGTGCCATGGCTCCCACCTAATGGTGTGGAAGGTGGATATCTGAATAGTTGGTTCCTAACAACTATATGAGGGCCTGTGTCGGGACCCTGTGGTGTCTGTGGATTTCCGCTACTATTGACACCATGCATGTCAGTGTTAGCAGGATAAGAAAATCTCTATATAAGAAAGAAAACATTTTTTCGTTTGGATAATGTAAAAGTTAAAAATCAAGATTTCATACTTGATCTTATGACATAAAATAAAACCACTTGAAATTATGGTTATTACCTTATATGTATTAATCCTTTTCATAACTTCTTTGATCCTTTCTTCAACCTCAGGAGTTTGATCTAGAATATCTAACAAGTGAGCTAGTTCCGTGTTTCCTTTACTGATATTTTTTCTAATTAAAAACATAGGGTCGTGTGATTCATACAAATCCCTTTCATCGAGTGAATCATCATCAACATCATGTCCCATTGACTACATATTTGACAAAATAAATGATAATTCATTTATGTAAACAAATAAAATAATTGATCTCCACAGAAATAAAATGCACATTAAATGCAATTCGAAAATTGTTGTTCATTTACCTATTCTGACGCTGCTTTTGATTTACCACGATCAACCTGCCACATTAAAGTAAAATTAGAACCGTGATCATTATCATGAGAAATAAATTCAAATTTATGAGAAATTCAAATGTATGATAAATTCAAATGTTGATAACAAAAATAGGATACACTGAGTACTAAACAAACCGAAGATGTCCAAATGGATTAACACTATAAAGAACATAATGAAAATCATAAAATATGAGAATCATTTATTACAGGTTGGGTAAATTATTATACGAACCGCCCCCATAATAGAAACACATGTATCTATTTGATTCAAATTGTAATCAATCACGAACTCTTCCCATGCAGCTATTGATTTCATTTCACATACTAATACACAGTTTCCTTCATGCCCCTCAAATACACAATTGAGTCACTTATTTGTGGTCGTAGGTCATGTACTTTTTATAAACCCTATAATATTCCCTGTTTCTTTTGTCCTTCCATCAATATAGATAGTTTCTCCTTTATTTTGATCATTGTCTTTTAGCTATATCTAATTTGCAGCCAAGTCATATCTTCGCATACTTTTTGTATATTGGACTATTCGTATCCAATATTTGTAGATATAACAGGTTCCAACGTACTCCATCAATTTAGTTAATCCGTTGTAACAAATATTTATGCCATCCATGGAAAATATCCCCAAACCATGTAATGACGATGGAGTGATCTGGTATATCTTTCGTTTACACAAAAATCAGTCTTTATTTCAGGAAGATCCTTGGGTACCCATTTTTTCACTATATGTTTGTACCTCAAGGGAACCTCGATGTCATCTATTCTCTCATGATCATAAGAACATGATCCCCCTTTCGCAAGAAAAAATTCCATGCGTCTATGGAATTTTTTTTCTGATCTTCTCACCTCTAGTTGATCTCCTCCTATTAGACCTACTAGATGTCTCAATTTCCTCTATTCTACTTGAACCTTCCTCACTCAATGAAGAAATATCTGACAAATACATGTTTTCTTGTATGTCCTATAACACCATTAATGACAGAAACAATTAGTCAATCAATATGTAACACTAGTTCATTACTAGTATCCTATTAGTATCACAGTAAGCTCATAATGATTACCATAATGTTACTCTTTCACAATTGTATTATGTTCTATTACTATTGGTATACTATCTGAGCGTCATAGGTGTATGTTTGGAATCAAATGACATCAACACCAAGAAAGACAAAGCATTTTGAGATATTTTTAGTTTCTTACAAATTCATGTTCTATGACTCTCCTTGTCTATTTTTTTCCATATTTGTGAGCTTTGTACTTGAAATGGTTAGAGTGGGATAAGGGGCACTCATATTATCTATTTTTTCCAGTGAAAAATTGACCCAAAATCGATAGGAACTATGCAAAAAATTAGGATTCCACTTCTATGTTGGGAAATTTTCTCTTGTAGCTTTAAACTGAGAGTTTTTGGACAATTTAAAGACAATCCAAATCATGGTATTTTTAAAAAAAATGAACAAGAAAGGTGGAACTTTAACTCACCAAAAAGACTACCCTCATCGGAAATATGAATATTATTTCAAATACATGAATATTCCAATATTAGACTACAATTCCTATGTTGAACACTTAAGTGGACCCTAATAACACTGATAATACCAATGGAGGTCACGACTAGGGAAGAGGGAAATGAGGTGGCTAAGGTGGATGATGTGATTCCTCAACCCAAGGAGAAGAAACAATAGAAAGGTAAAGGTGGACTATACATGTCAAAAGGGAGCGAGCACTTGAGAGTACATTGTTAAGTAACAAATACGAGAGTTGTTAATGATTCGTAACCCATTGATGACTACAAAATTGTAAAGGCTAAGGCATGGGTGCGAGTTATTGACAATGGGATAACTGATGTTGTTGTTTTCCATTACTGTTAAGGATTTTTTAGAGTCTCTTGATCATGTTGGTGATAGTCTCTATGTCTTGTCTTGTCTTGTATATTATATTGTTGAGTTGTGACTAGTTTTGGAGCCATGTATCTAGTTTTGTTGGAGTTTAATGGAGGGGTACTAGTATTTAAAATTGAGCTTCTATGTCTAATTCATGTGGATGATGTTTATTTGTTATTAGATATATATTATATGGAGAAGAATGACCTTTCCTGGGTTTTAAATAGTCATTTCCTTAAAAGATAGTATAAATGAAGGTTGGAATAATGGAATGTTTGTTGAAGTAGTTTCAATGGAACACCATGTTATATTACATGTCCTCGTGTTATCCTAAGGTGTTTGCAAGGTGTCTCGGGTGAGACATTCCTTGTAACAAGGGATTGATATGCCAATACTAGACTAAATGCCTATGTTGAATGCTTAAGTGGACCCTATTCTATTTCTCAAGCCAACATTTGGTTCAATTGTAAAGACCCAATCTTGTTGAATGTGAGACCTTTGTAGTATGGAGGATTGATCATACTAGGAGTTAGTGGGATTCTAGTGGAAGGGTAAGTAATTAATACTAATATTTCTATGAGTAGTATCTATAACCCAACGAGAAAACCAAGGTCAAAATGGTTTTTTTTCCATACACAAGTCATCAACACGACAGAGGTCCAAGTTAGTTTTATGCTTCAACTCCTTGAATTTTCAGTGAAAGTTGATGATGATCAAGAATAGAATTAGATTTTATGTGAATCCAACTAGAGTTCCAAGAATACAATGACTTTGAAACATTTTTGTTCAAATTCCAAACATCCTTGAAAGGTTGGGCTAATTTGAAATGGTACATGGGGAAAGTTTTAACCTTTCCAATATATGGGGAAAGTTATTTCTTTGCATCTTGTAAGACCTCTTAAGCCACTCAACCACCATTTATACTTCCATATACACATGAACATTAAAATATTCTACAATTCCATCCTCAATGGTTGACAATATAGCATGAAGCTTTGCTCAATTTCTAGAACCTCTTCCATGCCCAATCTTGAAACATAAACTAAATTTGTCATTCAAGGATATAATATCCTCAATGCCATAGGGTACATGATTACCACATGATTACCTTGAGTCACTCCATTTAAAAAAGGAAATTTTTTTAATTACCTTGACTCACTCCATCCAAAAAGGACAAATGGGACAAGCCCTTATTCAAAGGCCACAATTACATGGTCGGATTAATGGTGAATGGAAAAGACTCAAGACCTAATAAAACTTATAAAATTGTAGGATAAGGTGACAAAATATTGATTATTTGGATAAGGGTGACATTGATAGCTACCCAAACTAGAAGTGATGAAATATCCAATAATACAAAAAAAATCATTGTGTTTCCTCTTTTTTTTTTTTTTTTAATGTTTTGGGAATGATGTGTTTTTCATTTATTGTAATTAATTTTTTTATTTTTATAAATATTAAAATAGTTTTTTTGTTATTTTTGTTATTTATATATAATATAAATTATTACCCAAAGCCTATAGAAATATGGAATGTCACAACACCTAAGGGCATTCAACAATTTAAGGATTCCCTTTGTGTATCTATGCCTTGGTGGCCACCTAGGAAAATTTGCAAAATAGATTACCCCAACTCATGGAGGCCTCCTAGGAAAAGGGTGGTTGGCTGGTTGCTTGTGTTGACTAAGATCATTTAGTGAGAAACATTGGCGGTTAGTACTCATGAATTTTGGTATTGCTAATGTTTTAACTACATTGAGTAAGAACAACACCTAGAAACCACAACACAATCCCTCTATAGGGGGTCCTTAGCATCAGAGTTGGATAAGGACACCATTAGGAGGTTTTTTGTAGTAAGGATGGGTAGAGAGGCCTTAACCATGGTTGAAAAAGAAAAACAAGTACCTTAGGATCTTGTTGAATATTTTTAGGCTTGAGAGCCTTGAATAAGTCCTCAAACCAACACATCACTAATTTGTAAGGCTTCCTTGAAGGCCTCCAAGTAGGATACAAGTGCCATGAGTAGGTTTTGTTCCCTAGAAATGGGTCTTAACACCTAAAAATGGTTAAGGGGGGAGTAAAGGACTTAAGACACAATTGAACCTTCTCAAGCTCATGTGCCATGAAAAACACCTAGAAACCATGACATGAGCTCTCACTTCAATGTCTTTGGACTAATATTTGGAAATGAGTTCCATTTATATGTTTTTCATACTACATATGGGTCTCGGGGCCTTGAACATGGTTGTGGTAGGGAAACAAGCCTCAATCCCTTAACCATGGTCAAGGGAGGGAAACAACAACTGAAACACCAAACATATCATATATAGCTCAAGCACCATGAGCAAGTCCTTAGGTCACCACACAAGACCATGGATGGGTCACAAGACCTTAGTTATCATCAAAGAATGAAAACAAGTGCCTTATAATATTGTTGAAGATTTTGAAGCTCAATATCCTTGAACAAGTCCTCAAACCAACATAACAGAACTTTGGCCTTTAAGAGGGATATAGGCATCATGATTAGGTTTTGTAAATTGAAAATGGGTGTATAGGCATAAACATGGAAAGTTGGAAACAATGGCCTAAATCCATAAATAAACCTTCTCAAGCTCAACCACCATCGAAAACAACTAAAAACCATGACACGAGTCATCTCTAGGGACTCTTTGGCATCCAAGTTGAATATGGGTGACATTGTGAGGTCTTCTTCATCATGGATGGGTCTTAGCTGGTTCATGAGCTATGTAACATAGCATTCACCTCAAAGGACCCTTGTAGGTTATTTTTGGAATATTTGAGGGATACATGTATAATAGAAATGGGTCTTGAGGGTTTAACATGCAGGTTAAGGGTGAAAGAAGGGTCTTAATCCATAACTCATGAACCTTCTTGATATAAAATGCCATGGTTAGGCTGGGAGGAAAAAACTTGGACCTTATTCCCTAAACATCACTTCTTAGGATCAATCACCATGAACAACACCTGCAAATTACCATAACACAAGCCCTATGCATCGAAATTCGACATGGTTAGACTAGACACTTGCCTTGAATGAGTGTAATCACATCTCTTCTTATATATAAAATTGTCATCATTATAGCAAGTCTTGTACTCTATATTTTTATAGTCTCTATACATTTATTTCATTAATGGAAATAATGTATTGTTGTATCTCTCTATTTCTGGCAATTTTTGTGAGTATTTCATTGTAATATCTCTACTTTCATTTCATTCCAAAAATAATCTAGATCAACATGAAATATTTCTCAAACCACCAAACCTTTATAAAGCACCTTCATCCTTGAGTAGGATATGGGTACCAATAAGAGGCTTTTCACATAAGGGTTGGGTCCTGGTATATCGACCCAAAATGAAGCTTATAGGGCACTGATCCCTGAACTAGGCCTTAAACCACCACACAAACCAAAATCATTGGCCTCATTCTAGGTTATGGACATTATTGAGAGATTTTGTGTCCCTGGCATGGGTCTCATGGCCTTGATCATCGTTGACATAGAAAAATAAGGGCCATAGTACCTAAGCTAATCTTCTCGGATCACAATTCATTAATGACACCTCCAACCATCACTTAAATCCTCTAGATAGAATCTTTATCCTATGAATGATATCTTAGCATCCTTAGAAATTTTTAGGCATAATGGATGGGTCTCAGGACCTTAACCATGGTCATGGGAGAAAATAAAGGGTATTAGTACCTAAATGAATCTTTTAAGGATCATGATCCATGAATGAGTCCTTGAATCGCAACACAAGCCATTTAGAGGGGATATTTGGTCTGTGCTTCAAATACAGACACCATTAGGAGGTTTTATACACCAAGTATGAGTCTTTGGGTCTTGACCATGGTAAATGGAAGAAATAAAGCACATCAAGTCTTATATAAATATTGTAAGGATCTGCTTCATTAATGTGTCCCTAAAGCACCAAATAGGCCCTCCAAAAGGGGTCTTTGATCTCTATTAACTTGGATATGGGAACTTATAAGAGGTTTTTCATACTAGGGATACAATGTTTTTTGCATCAAGGAATGATATCGAGGCCTTAACCATGGTTGGGGGATAAACATATGGAATTAGACCCTAAATGAATATTCCTGGGCTAATGGGCCATGATCAAGGCCTTGATCTATGACATGGGTCCTCTAAAAGGAATATTTTTCATACAAATGGGAGATGGGTGCCATTAGGGAAGGAAAATAAGGTCTTTGGCCCCTAAATGAATCTTATATATCTTATTGGACATGAAATGTTCCTCAAACCACCACAAAACCCTCCATAAAGTACATTTTTCCTTAAGTGGGATATGGTTACCATTTAAGAGGTTTTGCAACAAGATATGGGTCTTGGTCCATTGGCCCAAAAATAATCTTCTAGGGCCCTTTTCCTTAAAATAGGTCTCAAGCTACCACACAAACAGGGATCATTGGCCTCTTGGTTGGATATGGTAATGATTGAGATATTTTGCATACCATGCATGGATATCAAGGCCTCAACCATAGTCGATGAAGGAAAACAAGGGATATAGAATATAAATTAATATTTTAGGGTTCATAATCCATTAGTGACACCTTGAACCACCACACAAACCCTCATATGGAATCTTTGTACTCCAAATGAGATATAGGAACCAATTGCAAGTTTTAGACACAAGATTTGGGTATTAGGATTGTGACCATGATCACAGAAGAAAATAAATGGTATTAAGGCCTAAATAAAAAATTTAAGACTCATGATCCATGAATGGGTCCTTGAATCACTACACATTCCCATTAAAAGGTTTATTGGCCTCCATTTGGTATACATGCGCCATTAGGAGATTTTTTTGTAGCAAGGATGCATCTTGGGGTGTTAACCATGGTGAGGGGAGGAAATGAATGAAATCAAGTATTGTATAAATATTTTAAGGATTTGATCCATGAACAAGGATTTAAAGTTCCATGTAAACCCTATAAAAGGGATATTTGATCTTCGAGTGGGATATGGGCACCTATAGTAGTTTTTTCATACTAGGGATGGATATTGGGGTCTTGACCATGGTAAAAGGTATAAAAAATGGACATATGACCTAAACAGAGCTTCTTGGGCTCATGAGACAAAAGGAAGTCTTAAATAACTACACACACCCTTGAGAGGGGATATTGGTAAGCCACCATTTGGGATACATACACCATTAGGAGACTGTATTCATAGGTGATGAGTCTTGATGCCTTAAACATAGCCATATAGAAACCATTAGAAGGGTTTGATTATTGAATTACCAAGTTGAGTTTATGTCACATAAGCTTCAATATTTAAACCACCACAAATGTCATGCACTGACCCCTCATAGTGAGCAATTGTGAATGGGGACAATGTTGAAATTTATTCAATATGTGTCTGTATGCATCAAAATTTGACATGGTTAGACAAGAAACATGCCTTGAAGGTATGGATGGTTTCCAGACTCAAGGATGTATGATTTCCCCACATAATATTTGAGATCATCCACATTTTCATCAACGTTCATCATGTACCTCTCATTGTCATCATTCGTCATTCCCTTCTATAGAATCGTTGTCAGAACTATCTTGAAATTTGACATGGACCTTCCAATACACCCATCACAAATTTCTTCCACCAAACCCGCACAGTGAGCAATGAATGGGGCCAATGTTGAAATTTTTTCAATTTGTTCTCGTATGTGTTGAAATTTGAAATGGTTAGACTAGATAGTTGCCTTGAAGGTATGGGAGGGTTTCTATACTTAAGGATGTTTGATGTCCCCTCATAATACTTAAGAAGGGTTTGATTATTGAATTGCCAAGTCGATTTGATGTCGCAGAAGCTTCAATTCACCCACCACAAATGTCATGCACCGACCCCACATAGTGAGCAGTGAATGGGGCCAATGTTGAAATTTCTTCAATATGTGTTTGTATGCATTGAAATTGGACATGGTTAGACTAGACACATGCCTTGACGGTATGGGAGGGTTTCAAGACTCAAAGATGTTTGATGTCCCCACCACGTGATATATTTAGATCATCCATGTTTGCAATAACGTTCATAATGGGTGTCTTATTGTCAAATGTCATTGTTTCCATCTGTACAATATTTGTTGGAACTCTCTTGAAATGTCATGGAACTTCCAATTCACCCACCACAAATGTCATGCACTGACCCTGCATAGTGAGCAGTGAATGGGGCCAGCGTTGAAATTTCTTCAATATGTGATTGTATGCATCGAAATTTGAAATGGTTATACTAAACACATGTCTTGATAGTATCAGAGGGTTTCAAGATTCAAGTATGTTTGATGTCCCAAACACATAATCTTTGAGATCGTCCATGTTTGCAACAATGTTCATAATGGGCATCTCATTGTCAAATTTTGTTGTTTCCATATGTAGAATATTTGTTGTAACTCTCTTGAAATGTCATGGAACTTCCAATTCACCCACCAAAAATGTCATGCACCGAGCCCACATAGTGATCAGTGAATGGGGCCAACATTGAAATTTATTCAATATGTTCCTGTATGCATCAAAATCTGACATCGTTAGACTAGACACATGCCTTAATAGTATGGGAGGGTCTCAAGAATTAATGATATATGATTTCCCCACATAATATTTGAGATCATCCACATTTGCATCAACGTTCATCATGCACGTCTCATTGCTCATGTTTGTCATTCCCTTCTATAGAATTGTTGTTGGAACTATCTTGAAATTTGAAAAGGAACTTCAATACATTCATCACAAATTTCTTCCACCGAACCCGCACAATGAGAAGTGAATGGGGCCAACTTTGAAATGTTTTCAATCTATGCCAGTATGCATCGAAATTTGACATCGTTAGAATAGATAGTTGCCTTGAACGTATGGGAGGATTTCAATATTTAAGGATGTTTCATCTCCCCGCATAATTTGAGAACATCCATGTTTTCCTCAACGTAATGGATGTCTCATTGTCATCATTCTTCATTGCCATCTATAGAATATTTTTCATAACTCTCTTGGAATGTCATGGAACTTCCAATACACCCATCACAAATGTCATCTTGCACCGATTCCACATAGTGAGCAGTGAATGGGGCCAACGTTGAAATTTATTCAAACTGTGCATGTATGCGTTGAAATTTGACATTGTTAGACTGAACAAATTCCTTGACGGTATGGAAGGGTTTCAAGACTCAAGGATGTCTAATGAGCCTACCGCAGGATATTTGAGATCGTCCATGTTTACAACAACGTTCATAATGGGCATCTCATTTTCAAATGTCGCTTTTTCCATCAGTAGAATCTTTGTTGAAAATCTCTTGAAATGTCATGGAACTTCCAATTCACCCACCACAAATGTCATGCACCGACCCCGCATAGTCAGAAGTGAATCGGGCCAACATTGAAATTTATTCAATACGTGCTTGTATGCATCAAAATTTGACATGGTTAGAGTAGACACATGCCTTGACAGTATGCAAGGGTTTCAAGACTCAAGGATGTCTAATGTCCCAACCACATAATCTTTGAGATCGTCCATGTTTGCAACAATGTTCATAATGGGCGTCTCATTGTCAAATGTCGTTGTTTCCATCTATAGAATATTTTTTGGAACTCTATTGAAATGTCATGGAACTTCCAATTCACCCACCACAAATGTCATGCACTGACCCCACATTGTGAGCAGTGAATGGGGTGAACATTGAAATTTATTCAATATGTTCCTATATGCATCAAAATTTGACATGTTTGATTAAACACATGCCTTGACAGTATGAGAGGGTCTCAAGACTAAAGGATGTATGATGTCCCCACATAATATTTGAGATCATTTACATTTACATCAACGTTCATCATGCACGTCTCATTGCTAATGTTTGTCATTCCCTTATATAGAATTGTTGATGGAACTATATTGAAATTTGACATGAAACTTCAAATACACCCATCACAAATTTCTTCCATCGACCCCACACAGTGAGTAGTGAATGGGGCCATTGTTGAAATGTTTTCAATCCATTCCTGTATGCATCAAAATTTGACATGGTTAGACTAGATAGTTTTCTTGAAGGTATGGGAGGGTTTTGATACTTAAGGATGTTTGATGTCCCCGCATAATATTTGAGATCATCCATGTTCTCATCAACGTTCAATATAATTGACGTCTCATTGTCAACATTCTTCATTTCCATCTATAAAATTGTTTTTGAAACTCCCTTGAAATGTCATGACACTTCCAATACACCCATCAAAAATGTCATCTTGCACCGACCCCACATAGTGAATAGTGAATGGGGAAAATGTTGAAATTTCTTCAAACTGTGCATGTATGCATTGAAATTCGACATGGTTAGACTAGAAACATGCCTTGAAGGTATGGGAGGGTTTCAAGACTCAAGGATGTCTGATGTCCTGACCACATAATATTTGATATCATCCATGTTTGCAACAACATTCATAATGGGCATCTCCTTATCAAATGTCGTTGTTTCCATCTATAGATTCTTTTTTGGAACTCTCTTGAAATGTTATGGAACTTCCAATTCACCCACCACAAATGTCATACACTGACCCCACACAGTGAGCAGTGAATGGGGCCAACGTTGAAATTTCTTCAATATGTTCTTGTATGCATTGAAATTTGACATGGTTAGACTAGACACATGCCTTGACGGTATAGGAGGGTTTCAAGACTCAAGGATATCTGATTTCCCGACCACATAATATTTGAGATCGAGCATGTTTGAGACAACGTTCATAATGGGTGTCTCATTGTCAAATGTTGTTTTTTCCATTTTTAGAATCTTTGTTGGAACTCTCTTGAAATGTCATGGAACTTCCAATTCACCCACCACAAATGTCATGCACCGACCCCACATAGTGAGTAGTGAATGGGGCTAACATTCAAATTTCTTCAATATGTTCTTGTATGCATTGAAATTTGACATGGTTAGACTAGACACATGCCTTGACGATATGGAAGAGTTTCAAGACTCAAGGATGTTTGATGTCTCGACCACATAATATTTGAGATAGTCCATGTTTGCAACAATGTTCATAATGGGCGTCTCATTTTCAAATGTCGTTGTTTCCATATGTAGAATATTTGTTGGAACTCTCTTGAAATGTCATGGAACTTCCAATTCACCCACCACAAATGTCATGCACCGACCCTGCATAGTGAGAAGTGAATGGGGCTAACGTTGAAATTTCTTCAATATGTGCTTGTATGGATCAAAATATGACATGGTTAGACTAGACGCATGCCTTGACGGTATGTGAGGTTTTCAAGACTCGAGGATGTCTGATGTCCCGACCACATAATCTTTGAGATCATCCATGTTTGCAACAACATACATAATGGGTGTCTCATTGTCAAATGTCATTGTTTCCATATGTATAATATGTGTTGGAACTCTATTGAATGTCATGGAACTTCCAATTCACCCACCACAAATGTCATGCACTGACCCCACATAGTGATCAGTGAATGGGGTGAACATTGAAATTTATTCAATATGTTCCTATATGTGTCAAAATTTGACATGGTTAGATTAGACACATGCCTTGACAGTGTGGGAGGGTCTCAAGACTCAAGGATGTATGATGTCCCCACATAATATTTGAGATCATCCACATTTGCATCAACGTTCATCATGAACGTCTCATTGCCAATGTTTGTCATTCCCATATATAGAATTGTTGTCGGAACTATATTGAAATTTGACATGGAACTTCAAATACACCCATCACAAATTTCTTCCACAGACCCCACACAGTGAGCAGTGAATGGGGCCAAAATTGAAATTTTTTCAATTCGTGCTCGTATGCATCACAATTTGACATGTTAGACTAGATAGTTTCCTCGAAGGTATGGGATGGTTTTGATACTTAAGGATGTTTGATCTCCTCGCATAATATTTGAGATCATCCATGTTTTCATCAGTGTTCAATATAATCAATGTCTCATTGTCATCATTCTTCAATTCCATCTATAAAATTGTTTTCAGAACTCCCTTGAAATGTCACAGCACTTCCAATACACCCATCACAAATGTCATCTTGCACCGACCTTGCATAGTGAGTAGTGAATGGGGCCAATGTTGCAATTTATGCAAATTATGCATGTATGCATTGAAATTCGACATGGTTAGAATATAAACATGCCTTGAAGGTATGGGAGGTTTTAAAGACTCAAGGATGTCTGATGTCCCGACCACATAATCTTTGAGATCATCCATATTTGCAACAACATTAATAATGGGCGTCTCATTGTCAAATTTCGTTGTTTCCATCTGTAGAATCTTTGTTGGAACTCTCTTGAAATGTCATGGAACTTCCAATTCACCCACCACAAATGTTATGCACCGACCCCGCACAGTGAGCAGTGAATGGTGCCAAAGTTGAAATTTCTTCAATATGTGTCTGTATGCATCAAAATTTGACATGGTTATACTAGACACATGCCTTGATGGTATAGGATGGTTTCAAGACTCAAGGATGTCTAATGTATTGACCACATAATATTTGAGATCGTGCATGTTTCAAACAATGTTCATAATGGGCGTCTCATTGTCAAATGCCATTTTTTCCATCTGTAGAATCTTTGTTGGAACTCTCTTGAAATGTCATGGAACTTCCAATTCACCCACCAAAAATGTCATGCACCAACCCAACATAGTGAGCAGTGAATGGGGCCAACATTGAAATTTCTTCAATATGTGCCTGTATGATTCAAAATTTGACATGGTTGGAAACATGCCTCTATGGTCTCTCTCCAAGAATTTACCTTTGCATTTGATAAATCTCTCCCCCTATGTCCTATTTATTTTTCTTCCTCATGTACATCTAAGACATATAAGATAAGCATTCAAAATAATTCATTTTGGAGTAGAAATTACTCCTAGTCTCTGGTGAAGATACTCAAGGGCTTCCCATGGAAGTGGTTTTGTAAAGATGTATGCCACTTGTGTTAGAATGTGCTCATTTTACCATTGAAAATATCACTATTATCACCCAACCATAGGCCAAAGCCACCCTCGGAGCACCTTGACCTTGACAGAGAGAAGAATCCTAGTAGCAATCCAATAGCCAAGAAAGGCTAATGCATCAAGCAAGAAGTAACCAAAGATGATCAAAGAGTCCAACCCAAAAGATAGAATCAATAGTCTTCAGAACTGGTGGAAACACCATATCCAGAACTTGCACACAATATTGCCAGACTGCAGTGCCCACAAGTTCCTGTCTGCAATTCTGAGAAGTGTGTCAAATGAAAGATCGATGCCATATATTTATAGTAATCCTGGCAGACTGCCTCGGTCAACTTCTCATTCTGGGTACTAATTAATTCATATTAATTATCTCTCTCAGCCGACATCTCTTCTAGAGTTATGTTCACTACTTTTCTTTCTTTCAGAACATTCTAATCTTGTAAAAGGTCACAATAGAGGTTCATACCTCCCGAAGCTACCATAATATCAACACTCCCTCCTAGCTAGGTAGGTATAACCAATAATGGTATTGAGCACAAACAAACCATTCAACTTGTAGCATCACGAGCACCATCATTATTATCCAATTGGATAATTTCCATGACAATAGGTACAATATCAATTGATAGAACACAACTGTGTTTATCCATGGTAGTACACAACTACTCAAACCGTGACACATAGTCACAAACAGTTGAACATATCCACCACAGTAGCATATCTCTACTGTCTGGAGACATAAATTCTCCATAACAATCATCTGATATCAACCTACATAGAAAATATTGTTATGATATAAACTGAATCGTCTGCACCATTCTTTCACTCACATCTATGAGATCTGAAAGAGCATATGCCCTCATAGTAGAACATCAATGATGGTCTATCTAGACTATTATTCTCAAGAAAGGAAGAATAGTTGTTTTGATTTCTGAGTCTAGACCATTCCCCACCTCGGGCCATTCCTCCGGTACTAAACAAAGTGCAACCTGGAGAGAATGAGTCTGCTCTAAGGAATGCCTGTCCCTGATTGTTGAACTTGGACCATTCCCCACCCTGGGAATTTCCTCCGGCACTAAACAAAGTGCAACCTGGAGAGAATGAATCCACCCTAAGGAGTGATTGTCCGAACCATTTCCTAAGGAAATGAATGTCTTGCACCAACCTCCAAAATGGACCATTCCCCATGTTAACCACAATGGGAAATCATTGTCCGGTGAGGAAAGCCAGTCTTCTTGAGTAACCCTCAAGAAGAGAGACTACCCTAGATCATTCCCCATGTTAACCACAATGGGAAATCATTGTCTATGGTACATCAACAATCCATCAAACCATTTTCATTACAAAAATGACCGTTCGATCTACACCATTTTTCGAACTGAAAAATGCTTGTCTATTAGAAATCTCAAACCACTTTCCGAATCTGAAAAGGAACTGCCCAAGCGGGACCATTTTTCAAAATTGAAGATGACTTTCCTTAATTCAATAAAATGTTAGTGCTCCCTCCCAACCTGGAGAGTCATCTCTTCCCTTTCGACTAAGGGAGTTATTTCCACGATCCCCAATTTGTCTCGAAAATATGCAAACTTTATTTTGGACAGAGGCTTTGTCAGGATATTTGTTGTTTGCTCATTTGTGGGGATATACTGGAGCTTTATTTCTCCTTCTTGGACTTTATCTTGAATAAATTATTATTTGATCTCAATATGTTTCGACCGTTCATGAAACACTGGGTGTTCTGATAGCCTTATATAACTCTAATTGTCACAGTGTATTATTTTTTAATATGGAACCTGATCAAATAAATCATAGATTATCTTTCTCAGCCATATTGCCTCTGTTCCTGCCTCACATGCTGCAATATATTCTACTTCTGTTGTGTTAAGTGCGACATACTTTTGTTTCCTACTACCCCAAGATATCATAGAGGAGCCCAAGCTGGAACACATCTCTGAAGAACTCTTTCTGTCTTCTGCTCTTCCTGCCCAATCTGAATATGTGAATCCATTTAGTTGTATATCACTGGATGCGGTATATATTAGACCATAGTTTATTGTCCCATGAATATATATTAGGACTTGCTTTGCATCTATCCAATGCTCATGTCTAGGTTCCACCTGGAAATGGCTTAGTGTGTACACGGAAAAGAAAATGTCTAGTCGAGTATTTACCAAATACATCAATGACCCAATCAATTGTCAATATAGTGATGGATCTACTGGATTAGAATCAAAATCTCTTACTTTTCTTATGTCTGTAGTCATAGGAGTTTCCATGGATTTGCAATCCATCATTCCAAACTTCTGGAGAATCTTTATTGCATACTTTCCTTGTCCAAGGAATACTTCACCACGCTTTTGCCATACTTCTAGTCCCAAGTAATAATGCATGAGACCAAGATCTTTCATATCAAACTCAAAATCTAGTTCCTTTTTTCACTAGATGATGAGAGAATCTTCACCTGTTAGGAATAGATCGTCAACATATAGTAGTAGAATCACAGGTGCATTGTTCATGACTTTGTAGTAAAGGTTTGGATCTGCATGACTTTTGGAGAAACCAAGTCTTGTTAGATAACTATCTATTCTGGGATACCAAGCTCTTGGAGCTTGCTTGAGTCCATATAAGGATTTCTTTAGTCTGGAAACATGAGTGTCTCTAGAATGTACTTCAGACCCTTGAGGTTGTTCAATATATACTTCTTCTTTGATTGCTCCATTGAGGAAAGTTGTTTTTACATCCATATGATGTAAACTCCATCCCATGGAAGTGATAAGAGTTATGATAGCTCTAATTCTAGGAGAACCCTCTAGCTATGAACCTTGCTTTATATTTATCCACACTTCTGTATGTTGCATGTTTGATCTTATATACCCATTTTGAAGTTACCACTGATTTTTATTTAGGTCTAGGCACAATTTCCCATACATCATTTTTCATGATGGATTGGTGTTCTTCCATCATAGCTTCTTTCCATTGTTTATTTTGAATTGCTTCTTCAAACGTGGTAGGTTCTTCATCTAGAATCTTTGTCATACATGTTGCATAGCTTGAGAATATTTTAGGATTCTTACTTTTTCTGAATGTGCCATCTGGGGCCTTGATTATTTCTACTTATTATAAGGTAGCTTCAAGCCGAGCTGGTTGTTTCTTGGTCTTAGGTATGGTGTCTGAATCAATGGTCTCACATGGTTGCATAGGATGATCATGTTGTTCCTTTTCATCATTCTGGTTTTCTGTGCTTTCTTCAATAGGCTCTTCATGCCCTTCTTATTCTATAGTTTCTTCTATGGATTTCTTGAAAGCCATCTTTTCATTGAAGGTCACATCTCTGTTGACTTCAATCTTATGTGGTTCCAGAATATAGATTCTATAAGCCCTGGATGATTCGGTATATCCCATTAATATTCCCTTCTTTCCCGAGGGTTCTAATTTATTCATTTTGTCCTTGGGAATGTGAGAGTAAACAGGACATCCAAAGATTCTTAGGTTTTCCACATTAGGTTTCTTACCTGAGAAGAATTCTTCTGGAGTCATGTCCTTCAGTATGTGGTGAGGAATTTTGTTCTGGACATATTGTTGTCATGGCTGCTTCTCCCCATAAGAACATGGATAAACCTTGATCGTTTAGTGCCGCCTTCACGGTTTCTTCAATAGATATTTTCTTTCTTTTTGCTACACCATTTTGTTGAGAATTATGAGGAACAATCATCTCCCTCCTAATCATTGCTGATTTACAGAATGAAACGAATTCCTTTGATGTGTATTCTCCTCCATTATTTGTTCTTAAGGTCTTGATTTTATTGTTCATGAGGTTCTTTATCTCTGCTTTGAATTCTTGAAACTTGTTGAATACTTCGTCCTTTGTCTTCAGAAGATATAACCAAGTCTTTATTGAATAATCATCTATGAAGATTACGTAGTAAAGAGAACCTCCTAGATATTTGACTAGAATCGAACCGCAAACATCTAAGTGTATTAGATCTAGAATCTCCTTAGATATATTGTTTCTACTTGGAAATGGTTTCTTGACATTCTTTCCAAAAGCACATCCTTTGCAATTTCCTTCATGTGTAAACTACAATTCTTGGATTCCTTCAACCATATTTTTGAGAAAAGGTAATGCTTGATAGTTAATATGAGCATACATTCTGTGCCAAAGTTCATTGGGATTGATTTCATCATGTACAAGAGCTTCTTCATTTTGTTCTAGTAGTCTATATAGATTTCCTTCACGGGTTACAATAACCCTATCATTCTCTATGTCAGAGTCTTTATTCCAAGATAACACTTTTCCATCTATGAAAGCTATTATGTTTCCTTTGTATTCTAGGCAAGATATGGATACAAGATTATTTTATAAACTAGGTACATATAAGACATTGCTCAAATGAACATTGTTACCTATTTAAAACTTGACGGATGCTTGTCCAAATCCTTCGATTGGGTAAGTGATTTTGTTTCCAAGATCTACCTTGTATGATGTCTCATTCTCACTTATAATTGAGAGTCTAGCTTGATCTCCCGTCATGTGCCTATAATGTCCACTATCAATTATCCACATGCCGTCTTCAATCGTTCATGTGAGTGTTGAGTAGTGTAGGTAACTAGTCTTTTTACTCATGTCTTCGGTTGACTGGTGACTGGTCATGCCTTGATCCAAAAATTCAAATTTGACTTTTATGCCTTATGAAAGTGCCAAGAGATATGCTGGAATAAGGTGCACTTGAATACCTTCTTATTGAATAAGATGTTCCATCACAAGGTGTTGGATCGGGGTTTTAGGGTTTCTGCAACTACTCCTGCTAGTAACCCTAGCGACAGTGTTTTGGAAGCTGCTCCTGCTAGTAACCCTAGCGACATTCCTTTAGTGAGCTTAATATTCTAATGGCTATGCTTCCTTCCAGTGGTTAGACTGAGTGAAGGAGGTGTGGGCCCATAACCTGTTAGAATGTGCTTGTTTTACCATTGACAATATCACTATTGTCACCCAACCATAGGCCAAAGCCACCCTTTGAGTACCTTGACCTTGATAGAGGGAAGAATCTTGTTAGCAATCCAATATCCAAGAAAGGCTAATGCATCAAGCAAGAAGTAACCAAAGATGATCAGAGAGTCCAACCCAAAAGATAGAAGCAATAGGCTTCAGAACTAGCAGCAACACCTTCTCCAAAACTTGCACACACGACTGCCAGACTGCAATGCACACAAGTGCCTTCCTGCAATTCTGAGAAGTGTGTCAAATGAAATACTGGAGCCCTTAATTTATAGTAATCCTGGAAGACTCCCTGGACCGAATTCTCATTCTGGGTACTAATTAATTCATATTAATTATCTCTCTCAGCCAACATCTCTTCTAGGGTTATGTTCACTTCTTTTATTTCTTCCAGAACATTCTTATATTTTCAAAGGTCACAATGGAGGTTCATACCTCCCGAAGCTACCATAATATCAACAACTTGTTATTTTTTTCCCACATATTCAACTCTAATGTTCTTCTATGCAATCTCTTCCCGTAGAAAGTGATACTTGATTGGAATGTTCTTTGTCTTGCAATGCATCACTGAGTTTTTTGAGATACTAATGATGCTTGTATTATCACAATAGAATGGAATGGGCTCATTATACTCAACCTGTATATCTCTCAAAGTTTGTTTCATCCATAGAACCCATGTACAACATGTTGGATTACTAAGAGGGGGGGTAAATCAGTAATAACATAATTATAATCCTTTTTCTTCAAATAATCCAAGTCTTATATCAATGTAGAATTATTATCCAATAATGAACTATAATAAATGAACAATCACAAACATACACAATACACCAGTTTTTTACGTGGAAACCCAAATAGGGATAAAACCACATAATTCTTAATCTTATATGTCTTGAAGAATTACATTCATTGGAAGCACCAACTTCCTTTGTTTTCCAGCTGCAACTGGAAGGAGGCTCCAACCCCCTAGTTTCTCAGTCTACAACCTGAGGGAAGCTCCAACTCCCCAATTCTCTGGCTATAACTAGAAGGAGAATACAACTCCCTATGTTCTCCAACTACAACCAGAAGGTGGATACAACCACCTGTCCTTGCCCCGTCCAACCACCTTGAAGTAGAAGTAGAATGATGGAACCACTGTCACACTATCACTGTGAGATATACCTTTGTAAACATGTACTAATAAACCTGAACCATTCATCAACCATGCATAAACTTGTACCTCAACCTGTAATCAACCTGTACCATAAACAGACGCATCAACCATGCACCAACCTATACCAAACAAACTGTAATCAAACTATACCATAAACAAGTGCATAAACCATGCACCAAACTGTACTAATCATGTGTCAAGTACTCATAAACTATGACTCATCAATATGTACCAACATCATCAACTATACACCTCATGTATGTGCCAACTCATCAAATACTTGTCTCAACCATGTACCCAACTTGTACCTCAACCAAAATCCCTCATCAATTTCATCATCCAAATATGATTTGTAACTCTATAATAGACCTGGTGTATATGATCACATGCCTACAAACATTCCTTAACTTTAACAACAAGAGACTAGCATTTTCATCAAACGTTTCATTAGTCTCACAAGACTAGTTTTGGATTAGTCAACAACCCTAACTTGAAATAATCATAACTTTGTATCTGTAATGAATAAAGATATGAAACTAATACATAATGTTTTTCAATCTGTTTAATGAAATTCCTCCATGTTTCACTACTTGGAACCTCTCATAAAAGGAGTTATGGAAAAAATGTCACACCTTGCTGAATTTTGGCTTATTCTAGAGAGCGACCTTGTAGAGCGTGCCCCACACGCAATATTTGTTGACTTGATTTGAAACTATTACACAACATACTAAATACATTAAGATAACCAACACATTTTTTATTACTGAATTTTGATCTATTATGAAGAAGTTATGACGTTTTTACCCGAAACACCTATTTTTGACTAGTTTCAGGACTAGCCACAAACCCTATTTTCCATAGAGTGTAACTCCAAAACTACAAAAACCCAGAAGCATAATTTTTTACCAAAGATACTTGGATATGTTTCCTCAATGGCATAGAAATTTCATGGTCTGAAGAATTATAGAAATTTTTTTACTGTGAAAATGGTGAGATGACCTGAAAAAAACATACCTTAGAAAGCATCATCAAAAGAATTTATCCTTCCTTGAATTTCGGCCTTCTTTTCTTCACTTTCCTCAGAAATTCAGCTTATATATCCTTTGGTTGCCTCAGAACCCTATAGGTATTCAATATTCTCAAGTGTGTCTTAAATGACAGAGCCTTTCCTCTTATTTATACTCTCCAAGTAGCTTCCTTAAAAACATCTTCTAGGTCACTTTGCCCACTTTCCTTATTTTAGGCTTAACCCACTTCTAATTTCTCCATTAAATTTATTATTGAATTAATTTATTTTTTATTCACTTTGAATTATAGTATATTCATCACTTCACTTTATTATTTACCTTTTCAAATATCTTAAACCATTTTGACTACTTTGACCTTTTGGGGCTTCTAGATGACATATGAGGGTCCTCAACCTTCGTAAGGCCATAACTCTCAAACTGTGAGGCGTTATGTGACGTTCGACATACCACCATAAATGGAATGACATGTACTATCCATACAAAATATTATTACCTGAAAATATATCAAAACTCATACCTTTATCCATCCAACAAACTTGGGTCCATTACCCAAACCTAGGTTCTCCAACTTCTTATGGCCATAACTCTCTAACTGTGAGGAGTTATGTTACGTTACACATACCACTAGAAATGGAATGAAAAGAACTATCCATATAGGATAGTTTCACTGAAAAATTCACTGTCTTTCATCTCATTATTCCACAAATAAGCATGGGTTCTCTAACCATACTTCTAGGATAACTCATTCCACAAAGCGTCTTCCCATGAGGGATTTCACCATAAGGGGACCACTTTGGAGTTCATCCATTTCTACTTATTATAAACCATGACAAGAAAATAACGAGTCATCTTTACATAAAACAATCTTGGGTCCATTACCCAACCTTTTTGCTACAAGGTTTTCTTCAAGGGTTGACATCAATGACAACCAACCTTAATCAACAATCTCCCCCTTTGGAATTGATGGCAACACTATGATGCAATAATGAAATCATATCACTCATGATCCCCTGGAACCATGCCTCTGTCCTCTACCTCTTTCCTCTGCATCTGATATATCTCTCCCCCTTTGTCATCAATAAAAAATGTATCTTTCCATCCAGGGTTGCTCCCCCTAACTGAACTGTCCTCTTATGGTGCTTCCTCGTGTAAATCTAAGACATATAAGATAAGCATTCAAAAAGAATTCATTTTGGAGTAGAAATAACTCCAATTCCCTGGTGAAGATATTCAAAGGATTCCCGTGGAAGTGGTTTTTTTAAGATGTCTGCCACTTGTTCTTTTGTGCGCACATACTCAACTCTAATGTTCCTTTTTGCAACCTTCTCCCATAGAAAGTGGTACTTTATTGGAATGTTCTTTGTATTGGAGTGCATCACTAGTTTCTTCGAGATACTGATGGTGCTTGTATTATCACAATATATTTGAATGGGCTTATCATACTCAACCTTATATCTATCAGAGTTTGTTTCATCCAAAGAACTTGTGTACAACATGATGTTGCTGCAATATACTCTGCCTCGATTGTAGATAAAGATACTGATGATTTTTTCTTACTTAGCCATGATACTAAACACTCACCCAAGTAGAATGTTGCTCCACTGGTGCTTCGTCGATCATCAATACAGCCTGTTCAATCAACATCTATGTAAGCAATAAGTGATAGATCCTTTCCTTTTGGATACCATAATCCAGACTCTTTTGTTCCTTTGAGATATATGAAAATCCTCTTCACTGCTAACACTTGTGACTCCTTTGGTGTTGCTTGAAATCATGCCACCTGTCCAGCTACCTACATTACATCTACTTTGGATGTTTTCACATATAGTAGGCTACCAATCATTAACTTGTATTGCCTCTGATCTATAGACTTTGAATTGTCATCTTTGCTCAACTTGCAATTGGTTTTCATTGGAGTGATAACTGGTTTGCAATCTTCCATTCCGAACCTCTTTAGCATTTCTCTGATATACTTGGTTTGATGAATAAAGATTCCTTGGTTTCTTTGATGTATCTGAAGTCCCAAAAAGAAGGATAGTTCTCCAAGTAATGACATTTCAAATTCATTCTGCATATCTTTTGCAAATTTCTAGTTTACCCTGTCATCATCACTACCAAAAATAATATCATCAACATAAACATAAATTAATAAAATATTAACTTCACTTACCTTGATGTAGAGGTTGTTGTCTACACTTCCTTTTCTGAACCCTGCCTATTGTAGATACTTATCCAATCTAAAGTACCATGCTCTAGGAGCATGTTTTAGACCATACAAGGCATTCTTTAATTTACACACATAATCTGCTTTCTTTGACAACTGAAATCCTTCTAGTTGTTCAATGTAGACCTATTGTTCATGTTCCCCATTCAGAAAAGATGATTTTACGTCCATTTGATATACTTTAAGATTTTTGGAGCATGCATAAGCTAAAAGAAACTAGATTGCTTCCATTCTGACAAATAGGGAAAATGTATCTTCAAGGTCGATTCCTTCAATCTGTGCATATCCTTTACATAACAATATAGCTTTGTTCCTTGTAACTTGTCCATCTTCATTTAATTTATTCCTGAAAACCCATTTTGTGCTGATCACATTCTTATTCTTTGGTCTTGGAACCAGTTCCCAAGTGTCATTTTTCTCTATTTGATCCAATTCTTCATTCATGGTCTTATTCCAAGATTCATCCTTGTTGGCTTCTTCAAAACAGTTTGGTTCAATTGTAGATAAGAGTGCTAGGTGTTTTTTTTTTCTGGTGAATGGATTTTTCTTCTAGTCTCAACTCCTGCATCCTTGTTTCCAATAATCTGATTTGAAGGATGATTCTTCTGTACTCATTTTCTAGGTGTCTTTGGCGATACTTGTTGAACTTGCTCTTCTGTTTTTGTCAGATTCTTTTAATCTTCCTCTTCTACTTGATATTCTGCTTCTTCTTCTTTGAAAATTTGTTCCACTAATTTGTTTTATTCTTCCTTTGATTCTGGTCTGCCTATTTCATCAATTGCTACATTGATTCTTTCTACAACTTTGTTCAATCTTAGATTCTAACACTTGTATGCTTTCCTTGTTAACAATGCTTGCATAAAGTGTTGGTTGGTTTTGTGACCTGGGGAATTTCTCTGACTGCTTCTCTTTTTTTTACTTTGAAAAGGTTATCAAAATGCATGTGACCCATTCTCTTGTGCCATAGCCAACTTTCATCTTCCTTTCCTAGAAAACACTTTTCATTTCCAATTTCACTTAAAATATATATGTTGTTTGAAGTTCTTGCAACTGTACCAACCAATTTCCCTAAACCTTCTCTTGTTATCTCACACTTTTGTGAATCAAAAGTAGCTTTATGACCCTGGTCACACATTCGAATCACACTTCGAAGATTATGTTTCATATATTCTACCAGTAGAACATTTTGTGCCTTTTTATTCTTGTTCCCAATTCAGACTGTGCCTTCTCTAATGATTTTGGTTGAATTATCATTTCCAAAGGAGATTGATCCATTTCTTTCCTTTCATAATGTAAGAAATTTGTCTCTATCACCTGTCATGTGTTTTGAACACCCATTGTCAACATACCAATCATGTTTCTTCTTCTTAGCTTGTAGAGCGGTTGTTCATTCTTCATTGCTATACTAATCTTGCTTTCTTATCCATGTCATTTTCTGAGGTTGTTGTCTATGACTATTGTTATTATGTTGAGGTTCTTTAGGAGGGACTGCCATTTTGCAATTTTTGGCCATATGTCCAAAATTGTTACATTTGTAACATCCGACTTCAATGCTCAAAGATTCAAACCCGTTGTAACTTCTTCTTTGTGTTTCACTAGTTCTTCTTGAGTAACCCCTTTGTGTATGACTCTCAAAGTTGGTATTGTTCCTATTGTTAGCTTTGCAATTCACATCTTTATGTCCAAAATTATTACATTCATAACATAAACCAAAAAATATGGTTTGATACCTGGGAGTTGAAGATATTTTGAAAGAAGATGCTCTTATGAATCCTTCTTCTTCTTGAGGCATATCTGTCTATTGTTGATTCTGAAATCTGAATTTTCTCGGTGGAGGAGTGTCCCTATAATCTTCCTTGTACATCTTCCTATCCCCTTTGATTGTTTCTGCGTAGCTTTTTGGAATTGTTTCTTGCTCTATTGTTTTGGAGCTTGATCCCTTTTTTGTCTGATTGTATCCAAGTCTAGACTTGTCAAGATGATATTTTGGACTGCTGATAATGCTATCCAGAACTTTTGAGCTATTTTTCATATTTTTCTTTTGAATATCCTTTCTTAGTGTGACAATATCTACTTCCAAGTTTCCAATGATATTGTCATTTTCTTCTAGTTGTTCTTTGAGTGCTTCTTCAATTCTTTTATCTTCTTCTATTTGAACCTTCAATCTTGTGATCATTTGTTCTAGTGCTCGAGTGTCCTTTTTCTTGTCTAGTTCTACTTGTAGTTTCTTGTTTTTCTTCTTTTCTCTTCTGATAACTTCTATGGAACACATTAATTCTTCTCGACAGTCAACTTCTGCCTATTCAATTTCATCTTCAACTTCTTCATATCCTTCTTTGGCTTCTTCATATTCTTCTTCGGAGTCTTTTTTGTCAGAATCTTTTACTTCCATGAATAGAACTCTTCCTGTCTTACTGTAACTGATTTCATCTTTATCTGATGATGAGAGGTCTTCTTTGATGCATAATCTTTTCTTGAAATATTTCTTTGTAGTTCTTTTGCCTTTATATGTGTGTTTGCTTTTTGAGTAACCTTCATATTTTCTCTTTTTATTATGAGGACATTTGTTAGCAAAATGACCAATACCATGACAATTAAAACAAATTAAAGGAAGCTTACCTCTATACCTACCATTGCTTCCCTTGTTCAGTCTTTTGATGAAGTTGGCCACTTCTTCATCATCTTCCAAGATGTCACTGTTGCTTCTATATTCTTCTTGTTCCTTTTTCTTTTTCTTTGATCTTTTGGATGATTTGAAGGATGCTTCTTTTAAATATGGAATTTCCTATTCAGTTCTCATTTCATATGCTGTGAAGATTCCATGAAGTTCGTCCATTCTTATTGAGTTCAGATCCTATCTTTCTTCTAGTGCTAATATATTAGGGTTGAATCTCATAGCAAGATATCTTAGTACCTTTTGAACAATTACAGATTCTTTGATTTCTTCTCCCAATCCTATGATTTCATTCACTGTTTTGTCAACTCTTAAGAAGTAGGTTGCAATATTCTCATCTTCCTTCATTTTAAGTTGTTTGAACTGACCTCTGTAAGTTTGAAGTTTTGTTGATTTGACTTTTGTATCTCCTTCATAAATATTTCGAAGCTTGTCCCAAATCTATTTGGAGGATTTACAATGTGCAACTTTGGTGAATATTATTTCACTGAGACCATTCAAAAGTGCATTTGTAGATTTGGAATTATTCTGACCAAGTTTCACTGCTTTTTCATTTGTTGGTGGAACTACTAGTACTATGTATCCATCTACAATTGATTGTCAAATTTAAAACCCCTGTGATTGTATGTATGTCCTCATCCTTATGCTCTAAAAAACATACTTCTGTCCATCAAAGTGTGGTATTCCATTTTTATATGAGTTGGTACTTTCCATGATTTACCTTTTAGTGGTTAAACTAATTTATGAAGGAACCTGCTCTGATACCAATTGTTGGATTACTGAGAGGGGGGTGAATCAGTAATATCGTAATTATAATCCCTTTTCTCCAAATAATCAAAGTGTTATATCAATGTAGAATTATTATCCAATAATGAGAAATAAAAAATGAACAATAAAAAACATACACAGTACACCAGTGTTTTACGTGGAAACCCAAATTGGGAGAAAACCACATAATTCTTTATCTTATATGTCTTGAAGAATTACATTCATTGGAAGCACCAACTTCCTTTGTTTTCTAGATGCAACTGGAAAGAGGCTCCAACCCCCTAGTTTCTCAGGTTACAACCTGAGGGAATATCCAACTCCCCAATTCTCTAGCTACAACCAGAAGGAGGCTACAACCCCCTATGTTATCCAGCTACAACCAGAAGGTGGCTACAACTGCCTATCCTTGCCCCCTCCAACCGCCCTGAATTAGAAGTAGAATGATGGAACCACTATCACACTATCACTATGAGATATACCACTGTAAACATGTACCAATAAAACTAAACCATGCATCAACCATGTATCAACCTGTACCTCAACCTGTAATCAACTTGTACCATAAACAAGTGCATCAACCATGCACCAACCTGTACCAAACAATCTGTAATCAACCTATACCATAAACAAGTGAATCAACCATGTAACAACCTATACCAATTATTTGTCAAGTACTCATCAACTATGACTCATCAATATGTACCAACATCATCAACTATACACCTCATGTATGTGCCAACTCATCAACTACTTGTCTCAACCATGTACCCAACTTATACCTCAACCAAAATCCCTCATAAATTTCATCATAAAAATATGATTTGTAACTCTATAATAGACCTGGGTTATATGATCACATACCTACAAACCTTCCTTAACTTTAAAAACAAGAGACTATCATTTTCATCAAACGTTTCTTTAGTCTCACAAGACTGGTTTTGGATTAGTCAACAACCCTAACTTGAAATAATCATAACTTTGTACCTGTAATGAATAAAGATATGAAACTGATATAAAATGTTCTTCATTGTGTTTTATGAAATTCCTCTAGGTTCCACTACTTGGAACCTCTCATAAAAGGAGTTATGGAAAAAATGACACACCTTGCTGAATTCTGGCTTATTCTAGAGAGCGGCCTTGTAGAGTGTGCCCCGCATGAAATATTTGTTGAATTAATATGAAACTATTACAAATAATACTACAGAATGTACTCTAATCAACACATGTTTTCTTACAAAATTTGGATCTGTTATGAAGAATTTATGGTGCTTTTACACGAAACACTTGTTTTTGACTAGTTTTAGGACTAGCCACAAACCCTATTTTCCACAGAGTGTAACTCCAAAACTACGACGACACACAATCTGAATTTTTTACTAGAGTTACTTGGATATATTTCCTCAATGGAATATCAATTTCATGGTTTGAATAATTATATAAAAACATTTATTGAGAAAGTGGTGAGATGACCTGAAAAAAACATACCTTAGAAAGCATCATCAAAAGAATTTATCCTTCCTTGAATTTCGACCTTATTTTCTTCACTTTCATCATAAATTCAGCTTATATATACTTTGGTTACCTCAGACACCTATAGGTATTCAATATTCTCAAGTGTTTCTTAAATGAGAGAGCCTTGCCTCTTATTTATACTCTCCAAGTAGCTTCCTTAAAAACATCTTCTAGG
>JZKD02S1739355.1:134265-146244 GCA_000966675.3 Picea glauca
ACTTTGAATTATAGTACACTCATCACTTCACTTTATTATTTACCTTTTAAAATCTCTTAAGCCACTTTGACTACTTTGACCTTTTGGGGCTTCTAGATGACATATGAGGGTCCTCAACCTTCGTAACGCCATAACTCTCAAACCGTGAGGAGTTATGTGACGTTCCACATACCACCAGAAATGGAATGACATTTAATATCCATATAGAATAGTTTTACCTAAAAATATATCAAAACTCATATCGTTATCCATCAAACAAACTTGGGCCCATTACCCAAACCTGGGTTCTCCAACTTCTCATGGCCATAACTGTCTAGCTGTGAGGCATTATTTGACGTTCCACATACCACCGGAAATGGCATGAAAAGAACTATCCATATAGGATAGTTCACTGAAAAATTCACTGGAGTTCATCTCATTATTCCACAAATAAGCATGGGTTCTCTAACCATACTTCTAGGATTCCTTCCTTTGAGTACTTCTGCATAACTCTTTCTATTTTCTAGCAACCTAGAGTGCTTCTCTTCATTCTCTATCAATGGTGTGGATGTTTATGTCTCTTCAACGTTCTTGTTGACCTTGACAATTTTACTTCTCAATGTGACTAATTCTTCTTCAAGATACTCAACCTCTTCTTCTTTCTTCATTATCTGAGACTTCATGACTTCTTTTGTTCTTTTCGCTTCTTCAAGCTAAATTTTTAATGTGATTGTTTCTTCTTCAAGTCCTTTCTCTTCTTGAACAAACTCTGCCTCAAGCTAGTTTAGATCATTATTTATTTCCTTAAGATGATCTATCAATATCTTCTCTCTCATGTCTGCTTCTTCCTTCTGTGCTGCTATGTTGGTTTCCAAACATTGCTTTTGATATTCAAGATTTTCTTCAATCTTTATGGCTTCTTCTAGCTGAGTTCTTAAGTTCTTGATGACTTGTTGGGATTATTCAGAAATTTGAACACTTTCCTTTTGTTTCATCAATTTTTTTTTGAGTGAATTGTTTTCTTCTCTTAGTTCATCTAAAGCACTAATCAATTCTTCTTCATAATTTTCTTCCTTTTCAATTAAATTTTATGTCTCATTTCCTTCATGGTATTCTATTTCAAGATGACCACGTTTTTCACAATTAAAACAAAAAAAACATACCTCTGGTGATTATGTATTCTTCATATTCTGAATCTTCTTGACATGGTGAACATAATTCTTCTTGATTTGTATCTACATCTTCTTTGACATTTTCTAGAATCTTTGATGGGTGAAGAATATATGTCCTGTAACTTATCCCAAAGTTCTTTTGTTGATGAACATTTACAAGCCTTTTCTCTTACCGGATTAGGTAATCCTTCCGAGATGAAATCCATTGCTATTTTGTTTTTCTTCCTCAATTCCTTCTTGGCTGCAATCTTTTCCCTTTTTGAACTATCATATCCTGTAACAATTGATAGACAAATATAATGTCCCTGTGCCTGTAAAAATAGTTTCGTCCTTATGCTCCACATATCATACTTAAAACCATTTTGAGCATTAAACATTGGTACTCCATTCTCAGAATAATCTATGATCTCCTTCCAATGGTTAAACTGCTTCCTGAAGGAACCTTCTCTGATACCAATTGTTGGATTATTGAAAGGGGGGGTGAATCAGTAATAGAGAAATTGAATCCCTTTTAACCATATATTACAAGTGTTATATCAATGTATCATTATCATCCAATAACTGTAGAGTAAATAAGCAATGAATAAATGAATAATCATACACATACATAGGAAACCAGTGTTTTACGTGGAAACCCAAAGTGGGAGAAAACCACATAATGATTTTTATTATATATATTGAAGAATTACATTCATTGGAAGCACCAAATTCCTTTCTTTTCTAGTTGTAACTGGAAGGAGGATCCAACCCCCTAGTTTCTCATGCTACAACCTGAGAGAAGCTCCAACTCCCCAATTCTCTGGCTACAACCAGAAGGAGGCTACTATTGAGATTTGGGTACCTTGGAAAGTGGTCCCCATGTGCTTATGAGTCTCTAAGCAAAAAGGGGGAAAACTATTACCCTTGTACTTTACTTTATGATTCTAATTTTACTTTGACTTAGGAGTTTTAAGTCAAAAGTTAAATATGTCACTTAAGTCATAAAATGACAATTAATTCACAATGTGGGTGAATTAATAGACATAAAGAAACTAAGGAAAGTGGGTTTCCTTAGTGAGATTATTGGAGTTGATATCACCCATTGATTAGAATTGGCTAGATCTAATCTAGGCTATTGATCTTTTAGGGTTGGCACAAGGAGGCTAAAGAGAGGGTAAAGATATTTTTGAGACTCATTCTTCACTTGAAATTTTTGGAGAAGAGATAAGGGGCACAAATATTGATGAGAAGGAGGGCGCAATTCATGAGGGTTTGAGAAAAACCCTTGAAAGCTTGAGGAGGAGCTTGTGTTTGCTTGGATCTTGCATCCAGAGTATTTCCATGGAGTCTTAGCCTTCACTTCTGAGAGGGAGCATGCATATGGAGGAGGGGCAAATCTTGAGGAGGAGTGAACATTTAATATCCATCATTTTCTCATAAGGAGAGGAGGACTTATCATATCAGGATGAGGTCTAATGCATAGGGAGAGGAGAGCTTGGGTGCTTGATTTTGTGGAGAGAGGCATTTGATTTTCTGGCTTCGTTTATTTCTGGTGATCATTTCTTCTAGGAGGGGGGGTGCACATGTTGAGAGGACTAGCAGCTACCTAGTAGCAGATCTTTTTGGAGGATTCGAGCTCTGACATTTTCAGTGGAGAGGCAGTACAAGAGAGGACATTCCTGTGGATGTATTTCTTCATTGGGCTACAGATGAGCTAGGGAACTTTAGTTCAGTGGAAAGGGAAACAAAGGGAGAGGGCACACCACAGTTTGGGCACTTCTTTCGCTAGTTCTCGTGGCAAGGCTCGTGAGGAGCTTTCTATGTATATAGGTTCCATTGTATTTCATTACTTGTTGTATCTCTTTCTTTAATCATCATTATATAGATAAATATCCCAAACTAGTTTTCCCTCAGGGTGGGGTTATCCATGGTCATTTTGACTAAAAATACCTATGTCAATTTTATGAATGTTTAGAAGTGTTTTAAGCTATATTTCATGTGCTAACATTGAGATAAGAAAACACTTGCAAGGGCACCTTAAAAGAGCACCTAACCTGTAAAACATTAAGAAAAAAGTGAGATGACTGTTTGTTGTCCTAAAATAGAAAAAGAAGGCAGCCATACAGTTGAAACTTAGAGCCATAATAAGTTCAAAGACATACCTTATATGACAACCTCATAGGACCTCAGATATTTCTACATGGTATTATAGCCAAAGGTGTCTTAGACTTGTTGATTTTGGAGCACTTTTTTGGGCAGTTTGGAGAAGTTTTTATATCAGACTTGTTGGTTGTTTTGGAAAGCAAGTTTACAGTCCAAAATAATGGTTAAACTTCAGATCTGAAGGTACCTCTCCTTCATTGTTAGTTGCACAACTCAAGGAAGATTTTGGACAACTAGTTTATAGTGTTTGTGGACAATTGTGGGTGGATTTGTTGGGATGATTTTTGACACTTGTGGACAACTTCTTTTCACACCTACATGGACAGGAGTGACACTATAGAGATGACCACTTTTCACACCTACTTATTAGGACTAAGGTCATGGATTCTCTTGCCTCTTTTCACACCTGTTTTGACAAGATTGAGGTAGTGTTCCTTTGCATTGGGAGCATTAGAGTGAGCACAGATGGAAAACATGTCAGTATCTCAGATGCATGTGGAGGACATGCTAGCCAGGGCTAGAAATTGGTCACCTTGGAAGGCGAGGATGGTCTTTGTCTTAGAGGACCTCGATCTATGGGACACAGTCGAGGCATTTGTTCCTCCCATTCCTGTCACTGCTCCCATCTTGGTAGCATAATTTAGGAGGAAGAACAACAAGGCAAAGAGGATCATATGTTATGCTGTGAGAGATCAAACTATTCCCCACTTGACTGGGAATAATTTCACATATGAGATGCTGGCATCTTTGTGCAAGTTGTATAAGAGCTCTAATGAGAACTGGAAGATGGTTCTTCATGACCGACTCAGGGGCATTCACATGCTTGAGGATGAGAAAATTACTTCATTCCTTGGTAGATACACACAGATCAGAGATGAGTTGGCAGCCATAGGAGAGGTTGTGAACCCTAACTCTTTGGTGAGGCAAGCTATGAATAGCTTCACCAAACCCTGGGGTTTGTACATGGCATTGTTGCCAGGGAGGTTATGCCTACATGGGAGAGGATGTGGGAGGACTTCTTCTAGGAGGAGATTAGGCTTGCAGCTGAGGCTTCTGGACAATAACAACAGATAGTTTTTGGTGATGAGGACCTTTCTCTTTGGACAAAGGGCAAGAAGAAGACCAGCCATGGAGGTCGGAAGGGTCCCAATTTTTAGGCCCCACCACAGGAAGGAGAGAGCATCAACAGTATTGGGTAAAGGAGAGACATGAGCATAATGAGATGCTTTACTTGTGGAGATATGGCTCACTATGCAAGACAGTTTCCCAAGAAGAAGAAGAAGCAATAGGATGGGTCAATAATGACAACAGAGGAGATAGAGTTCAGTGATTAGTTTTCCAGAGAGTGTGCATTCATTACTACTTTATCTGCTATTACACCATCCAACATTATATGGGGAGACCAAGTTGAGGAGGACCGACTAACGCATAACAATGATTCAGAGGGAGATGATACTTAGTGTCCTTGGACATCTTCAGAGTGGGTGATTGGTCCACCCAATATAGCTACAGGTTCAAAGCAGTCGAATAGATAGAGAGTGGGTGCTACAAATTCATTGCATCAGAGGATGATGAGGAGGAGAAACAGGGCACCACAGAGGCTTGAGCCTCACATGGATTATGAGACAGGAAGATCAGGTTTTGTATCCACTTCAGGTGGAGGTGACTTGGTAAGAGGCCAAGTTGATGAATCTTGGTGAGAGACTAAGAGGGGGAGACTCTTGGTGAGATTCCAAGAGTAGAGACTCTTGGTGAGAGGCTAGGAGTAGGAGGAAATCCTTGGTCGAAGACCAAGGTGGAGATCTTCGGTGTGATGCCAAGATCTAGGTGATATTGGATAGATGGAGAGTCAGTGCCATTTATAGATCATACAGATTGAGTAAATTTGTGACAGAGTCCACTTTCAATGATCAGGGTACAACCATACTCACCGAGCATATGCCAAGAGGCAACCATGTCCACTATAGGGATTTTATTGGTGGTGACAAGCACTTTCCTCGGTAAGAGGGAGTGTTGAGATTTGGGTACCTTGGAAAGTGATCCCCATGTGCTTATGAGTCTCTAAGCACAAAGGGGGAAGACTATTACCCTTGTACTTTACTTTATGATTCTAATTTCACTTTGACTTAGGATTTTTAAGTCAAAAGTGAAATATGTCACTTAAGTCATAAAGTGACAATTAATTCACAATGTGGGTAAATTAATAGACATAAACAAACTAAGGAAAGTGGGTTTCCTTAGTGAGATTATTAGAGTTGATATCACCCATTGATTAGACTTGGATAGATCTAATCTAGGCCATTGATCTTTTAGGGTTGGCATGAGGAGGCTAAAGAGAGGGTAAAGATACTTTTGGGACTCATTCTTCACTTGAGAGTTTTGGAGAAGAGAAGAGGGGTGAAAATATTGAGGAGAAGGAGGGTGCACTTCATGAGGGTTTGAGCAAAACCCTTGAGATCTTGAGGAGGAGCTTGTGTTTTCTTATATCTTGCATGGAGAGTATTTACATGGAGTCTTAGCCTTCACTTCTGAGAGGGAGCATACATATGGAGGAGGAACGCATCTTGAGGAGGAGGGCACATTTATTATCCATCATTTACTCATCAGGAGAGGAGGACTTGTCATATCAAGATGAGTTCTAATGCATAGGGATAAGAGATATTGGGCACTTTCTTATGTGGAGAGAGGCATTCAATTTTTGGCTCCATTTATTTCTAGTGATCATTTCTTCTAGGATGGGGGGCGCACATGTTGAGAGGACTGGAAGCTACCTAGTAGCAGATCTTATTGGAGGATTTGAGCTCTGACAGTTTCAGCGGAGAGGCAACACAAGAGAGGAAATTCCTATGGAGTGATTTCTTCATTGGGCTACAAATGAGCTAGGGTGCTTCAGTTCAGTGCAGATGGCAACAAAGGGAGAGGGCGCACCACAGTTTGGGCAATTAATTCTCTTGTTCTTGTGGCAAGGCTCATCAGGAGCTTGCTATGTATATAGGTTCCATTGTATTTCATTACTTGTTGTATCTCTTGATTTAATCATCATTATATATATAGATATCCCAAACTGGTTTTCCCCAGGGGGGGGAGTTATCCAGGGTCATGTTGACCAAAAATACCTGTCTCAATTTTATGCATATTTAAAAGTGTAGATAAACATTTTAAAGTTCAATATCTAGAGGTAGTGTTAAGTGTTTTAAGTTATATTGCATGTGCTATGTTGGCCCTTGACCAAGTTTTGGGATAACCTAGGTCATTTTTGACCTATTTTGGAACTGCGATAGCTAGTCAAAGAAGGACTACTAAACGAAGCATATCTGTCCACTTTTGGGCCCTATTAGGGCTTTTGGGTTAATGTAATGGGAAAGGGATGTCGGCTCATGGGTTTACCCACACCTAGGCCCAATTTTGTAATGTATAAATAGATGCTTAGGCTAGATAGAAGTAGCAGTGCATCTATGTGATGTATGTTAGACGACTTAGTGCTAATAGTTAGATCTGTGTGATCGGAAGTGGATTGTAAATGATCTGTGCATGATCATAAGAAGCTTGTAAGGCTAAGTGAAAGTTGTTTTAAGAGGCTTTGTGCTGAAGTGTAAGGAAGAATGATCTATCGAGCTGCATAGATATTCTATCCTTTACAAAGAAGGGTTTTGTGCTCTATGCTGTAACTAACAATTGAAGATACTAATAAAGAGGAAGATTTGGTGGACGTATCCCCAGGGTGGGGGTGAACCATTTAAATCTGTGTGTAACGCTCTGTGCTTTGATTCATTTTGTTTATCTCTTCTTATTCTATGTTCTTTTGATATATTCACTTATGCTTTGTGCTTATTAAATATATATGATTGTTAGATCTGATGTATATGTGAGTTCTTAGTGTTGATCTGTAAGACTTGATGTGTTATTGTTGCCAAGTGCTGAGATACTATAGATCTAAGTGAATATTGAGATGCTCTATGCTATCTGCAAAGTAGAACAAGGGTTGAATATTAATGGTTGATTGATGCTAAGTGTGTTGTAAGTAGTATAATCATAGATCTGTGTCCCAGCTAAGGTTGCAGACACCTAAGTCCTGCAACCACCCCTACCTCTACCTCGGGTGAGACTTCATCTACTTTGTAGGTGTTGCCAAAAGGGTTGGTAGTTAGGGTTTTTTTGGTGCGCTCTTGAGCGTTGAATCTTGGGTCTACCCTTCTGTGCCAACAAATGGTTTCGTTGTCGGGACGTGAAACTGTGATTGCTGGGAATTGAGAAAGAAAAGATTTGTGCAAAGATTTGATCTAGAAACCATGGAAGCTCTGTCCGTGGATCTATACCCTAGTTCACAGCATTCCACTTGATTTGAAAATATCTATGCTAAAGAAAGAAGGAAGGATAGATCTGAAGAAAAGAAGCCACATCTGAATGCTTTGTGCCCTAAGAAGAGCAAAAGTGGGGAATCCTGAAAGAAAGAGGTCATATTTGCAGAAAAGAGGTAAGATCTGTAAGTTATGTGGTTTGATCAAGGTAAGAAAGTTCTAGATCTGAAGCTTTGTGCTCCATAAAAGTAAGACTAATAGAAATTTTTGTTACTAAAAGCACGGATCTAGGTATTCTTGGTAGATTCCGTCCTAGCTTGAAAACCAGGAAATTGTTAGATGAAAGAAGGTTTGATATGAATAGATCTGATAAGAATAGTGATAGATATGTTATACTTGTGCATAGAAAGAATGTTTTGACTAACAAATGGATGCAGGCTCCTAGAAAGATTTTTTTGCAGTCTAACTACCATGATCCTAGTGCACAGTACAGAAGAGGTTGGGGATCATTTAAAAGAAAGAGAGGATTGACCCTATGTTATAGTTGCAGAAGACCGAGACATCTAGCTAAGGAATGCCCTGGTGGAAGATGTAGTTGTCTTTGTTGAAAATCTCTAGATCACGAAGTGTTGGATTGCCCTATAATGATTGGTAAGCTTGAAAAAATGAATCTGCATGAAGAAAACCCTAAAGAAGATCCAGAAATAGAAGAACCCCAAAAATAATTAGAGAAGATGTTACTACATATGAAAGACACCTTGAATGACCACCGACATGTTATATTATCAAAGATCTTTAAAGAAAAAGAATGCATCGAGGTAAGAATAGGAGACTTCGACATTGACTGTGTTTTGGATGAGGAAACACAGGTGAATGTTATGACAGAAAAAACTTGGGAAGCTATAGGGAGGCCTGCTATGACTCCATCTCTAGGAGGAATAAGGTTATTTAGAGGAAAATTGTCCAAGATCATTCCCGTGCACGGGTATGTCCAACGAACTCACTGCAGTTGAAGAGTCCATCATAGAATTCCTCCTTGATTTAATGAATGAGACAGTCATGTTGGAAAGAGGAATGTCCATCGGAGTCCAAGCATCATCGACAAGAGGATTAGCAACTTCTCCATCCACTGTCCAAGCAGGATCATCTCAACAGGTCGACGAGAAGCGTACTAAACATAGAGATGATTTGGAAAATGCTAAACTAATTTCGATCATTTTTCCTACTTACCTACCCCCTCTATGTGCTGAATTCACCCATGATAGTGTGCCTCAAAAATTCGAGTATGCTATGGTTAGTGCGTACCTGCCAAAAGGGGTGCACAAAGTTCATGTCGATCATGACAAACTTGCAGCATTGAAGTTTAGTGACTTCAACCTTGGCGACAGGAAATTCTACAATATGCTCACTCCACACAAGTATCTAATGAAGACAAAGGGAAATAACTTGAAGATCGTCCTCCAGTCTTGGACCCAGAACCTCGCACAATCAACGTTGTTGAATGTCATGAATATCTCACACTTTGGCAGACACCAGGAGATGAATGTGTGTGTAAAGCTACTTCTGTCTTTCTATCATGGAAGCTACTTGTAGTTGAACCTCCGCATCACGGTGGATCCCACCTTGATTAATTGGATCACAGGACTCAACATGCAAGGACCTGATCCATAGGAATTCTATCCTGGAAAGACCACCGACAGAGCACTAGCAGTGAACATCAAAGAAACCTATGGTGATGTCGAGAAAGTCATGTGAGGCTACAAGGTAGCCTCTATTCAGAGTGGCATAGTGCACCTTTCCTGTTAGTTGATCACAGGCAAGCTAGTTTGCAATAAATGGCCCACCCAAGTAACTAGCTTCGTCGTTGACCTCGCAGGGAAGTGCGTTGAGGGTCTACATATGAGTTGGGAATAGTACCTTGTCAATCAACTAGAGCTTGATTGCAGGGAAGCGTAAGACCAAGGGTATGAGTTCCATTTCAGTTGGATTATCATACTGATCTCCTTCATAGCATGGGATATGCTGGAGGGTGCCAATTTCCCAGAGACCGAGCCATTTGAACCTTTGGCTTCAAGGTTCAGTACCTTGTGGTACTCGACTGATATGAACAAGCAATGGCAGTCGAATGTCATCTTCCACGTATACTACAACCAACTAAAGACCGCCATCCAAGCTATGCCTCGCATTACCCCAAATATGCTCCACATATTTAGACCCTTAATGAAGTTCAACGCGGATCACCACTTCATGTATATAACAACACGATATGATGAACATAAGCAATAGTTGCAGTCTTATTATAAGTTGACTGAAGAAGACCTCGAAGAGATCACCAAGGATTAGTCAACGGACCTTCTCATTCTAGCAAACCCCGTAGAGCTATCCGATATTGATAGCCCAACGACTATACTGGACACACCGGGACCAAGCAAAATGAAGAAGCCTAAAGAGGTTCATGAGGTAGACAACACATCCGTAAGGACCGCCTCTATCACACCAGACGAAGGAGGTGATGGTGAAGAGATAAAAGGCACATAAATTGAACAACAGGAAGGTGAAGTACCACTGCCTAGGGACAAGAAGACTTGTCAAAGAAAAGGAAGGTATCACCTCTTAAAAGCATCCTCTCGAAAGAATCCTAGGACCCCTGTGACCAAGATGCAAACTTCCCTCACATTAGATGACTTTGATTTCATCATTGCAGCAGTGAATGATGCTTCAAAGGAGATAGTAGAGAAGCAGGAGTAGATGTATAACCATATAGATATCGATCTCTAAGGAGTTTAGCAGGCACTCCAGTTTAGCCACACAGTACACACCATGCCTTTGATAGCAGGGACAATAGAACCAGGAGACGAACCAGCCTAACTTCACCAGATTGCTAACATGGTTGAAGCTCTCCTTCGACAAGATCAAGAAGACACAACACAAACCACCAAGGCTCTGACACAGGTACAGGGAGTACTTTCCGAGCAACACAGTGCTTTCAAAAGAGAAAAACTTGCTCTTCAAGTACAGTGGGATAAAGAGAAAGCAGATCTACAAAAAAGCAAGGAACAATTACTCACAGAGAAACTTGAAGTAAAGGAACTAGTCGACAGAACACTCCGCTCTATGACCATTATTGAAGTACCAGCTGAAGAGAGAGTTCCAAAGAAGGTGGCCCAACTTTAAGAAATTATACAGAAGTTGAAACAACACATTATTGATCTAAAAATCCACGCTGTGCCCAAGACCCCATAGGAGATAAGAGACCAGAAAGAAGCAACTACTCAGAGCACAGTTGACCAATTGAAATCTCTTGCCTCGAAGTGTAAGCAACTCAGTAACCAGAGTGCCCAGATCTATGAGAACCTTACAGAGAATCCATAGTTACAGGTGTTGGATTTGTAGCTCCAGGAAGCAAAGAAGCATGCAGATACATTACAGGCATAACTGAAGGCTCTATCTGCAGTGGATAGAATAAAATGATCTCATGAACAATGCACAACTCAACAACATATACATATGATCTAGATCAAGGTCATGGAAGTAACTCAACAACTCCAACCGGTGCAAGACAAGACATGCATACTATTTGTTGAGATCGAAAGGCTAGGAGCATAACTTAAGCAAGTCATCATCACTATAGAACAATGCCTGGAAGGACCAGTAAATGACACAGTGATCCTATAATTCACCCAGTAGGAGGCCACAATGAAACAGTAGGTCGAAGCAGATCGAGGCCTTCGAAGAATAATTGCGTAGACCAGAGTGACTCGAGACGAGTCATAGGTGAGCATTGGGGGCATGTTGGCCCTTGACCAAGTTTTGGGATAAGCTAGGTCATTTTGATCTATTTTGGAACTGCGACAACTAGTCAAAGAAGGACCGCCAAGCAAAGCATCTCGGTCCACTTTTGGGCCCCTATTAGGGCTTTTGGGTTAATGTAATGGGAAAGGGATGTCGGCCCGTGGGTTTACCCATGCTTAGGCCCACTTTTGTAATGTATAAATAGATGCTTAGGCTAGATAGAAGTAGTAGTGCATCTATGTGATGTGTGGCAGACAACTTAGTGCTAATAGTTAGATCTGTGTGATCGGAAGTGAATTGTAAATGCTCTGTGCATGATCATAAGAAGCTTGGAAGGATAAGTACAGGTTGTTGTAAGAGGATTTGTGATTGTTAGGCGAAATATATGTCGTTATAATAACGTTGTAGTACTTGCCCAACTATTTAATTGTCAATCTGGGGTATGTAAACTGACGAAGCACATGCACTGTTTATGCAGGACTGAAGTAGAACTAATCTAATCTAATCTATGTTGCTGAAATCAAACTAATCTAAGAAAGCATTGAAAAACTAACTAGGAAAGCATGAAATTGCATAAGGGAAATACAACATGTGAA
>JZKD02S1739355.1:158409-191267 GCA_000966675.3 Picea glauca
TGGAAACTACCTGGTAGTAGATCTTCTTGGAGGATTCGAGATCTGACAGTTTTAGTGGAGAGGAAGCATGGGAGAGGAAATTCCTGTGGAGGGATTTTTTCATTGGGCTACAGATGAGCTAGGGAACTTTAGTTCAGTGTAGAGGGCAACAAAGGGAGAGGGCGCACCACAGTTTGGGCACTTCTTTCTCTGGTTCTTTTGGAAAGGCTTGTGAGGATCTTGCTATGTATACAGGTTCCATTGTGTTTCATTACTTGTTTTATCTCTTGCTTTAATAATCATTATATAGACAGATATCCCAAACTGGTTTTCCCCGGGGGGGGGTGTGTTTATCCAGGGTCATGTTGACCAAAAATACATGTGTCAATTTTATGCATGTTTAGAAGTGTAGATCAACATTTTAAAGTTCAATATCCAGAGGTAGTGTTATGTTTTTTAAGTTATATTTCATGTGCTAACATTGAGATAAGAAAACACTTGCAAGGGCACCTTAAAAGAGCACCTAACCTGTAAAACATTGAGAAGAAAGTGAGATGATTGTTTTCTGTCCTAAAAGAACAAAAGAAGACAACCATACAATTGAAACTTAGAGCCATACTAAGGTCAAGGATAGACCTTAGATAGTAGCCTCATAGGACCTCATATATTTCTACAGCTACAACCCCCTATGTTCTCTGACTACAAACAAAAGTTGGCTACAACCACCTATCCTTGCCCCGTCCAACCACCCTGAAGTAGAAGTAGAATGATGGAACCACTATCACACTATGACTGTGCGATATACTTCTATAAACTTATACCAATCAATTTGCACCAAATAACTTGTACCAATAACATGAAACATGCATCAACCATGCATCAACCTGTACCTCAACTTGTAATCAACTTGTAACATAAACAAGTGCATCACCCATGCACCAACCTATACCAAACAACCTGTAATCAAGTTGTACCATAAAAAAGTGCATCAACCATGCACCACCTTGTACCTCAACCTGTACCATGAACAAGTGCATCAACCATGCACCAAACCTGTACAAATAACCTGTCACAACAACCCGTCACAACAAATTGTCCAAACAACCTGTCTTGTCACTCTTATCAACCAAATAAGATATACTCACCAAGATCAATCATCAAGAAAAATCTCAAAGAAGAAAACCAATCATAACACAACAACTCATAATCATCACCAACAACTCATAATAATACAAGTATGCTACATCATCCATAAACCATGTGTCAACAATACTACTAACAAGTGCCTCAAACAATGTACCAAGTATGTACCAATAATGTATCAACTACTCATCAACTATGACTCATCAAGATCTACCAACATCATCAACTATACACCTCATGTATGTGCCAACTCATCAACTACTTGTCTCAACCATGTACCCGACATGTACCTCAACCAAATGCCCTCATCAATTTTTCATCCAAATATGATTTGTAACTCTATAATAGACCTGGTGTATATGATCACATACCTACAAACCTTCCTTACGTTTAAAAACAAGAGACTATCATTTTCATTAAACATTTCTTTAGTCTCACATGACTAGTTTTGGATTAGTCAACAATTCTGGCTTATTCTAGAGAGCAGCCTTGTAGAGCGTGCCCCACATAGAATATTTGTTGAATAGATATAAAGATGTTACAAAGAATACTAAAGACTGTAGTATAACCAACAAATTTGGTATTACTGAATTTCTATCTGTTATGAAGAAGTTATGACGTTGTTTCCTAAAACACCTGTTTTAGACTAGTTTCAGGACTAGCCACAAACCCTATTTTCCACGGAGAGTAACTCCAAAAATACAACGACCCAAAAGCTGAATTTTTTACCACAGATACTTGGATATGTTTCCTCAATGGAATAACCATTTCATGTTCTGAATCATTCTATAAGAAAAATTATTTATAAAACGGTGAGATGACCTATAAATAACATACCTTAGAAAGCATCATCAAAAGAACTTATCCTCCCTTGAATTTTGACCTTCTTTTTTTCACCTTCCTTCTGAAATTCGGCTTAGATACCATTTGGATACCTTAGGAACCTATAGATATTCAATATTATCCAGTGTGATCTAAAATGAGAGAGCCTTGCCTCTTATCTATACTCTCCAAGTAGCTTCCTTAAAAACATTTTTTAGGTCACTTTGCCCACTTTCCTTATTTTAGGGTTTAACCCACTTCTAATTTCTCCATTAAATTTATTATTTAAATAATTTATTTTGTATTCACATTGAATTATAGTAAACTCATAAATTCATTTTATTATTTACCTTATAAAATCTCTTAAACCACTTTGACTACTTTGACCTTTTGGGGCTTCTAGATGACATATGAGGGTCCTACAACTTCGTAAGGACATAACTCTCAAACCGTGAGGAGTTATGTGAAGTTCCACAAACCAAAAGAAATGGAATGACATTTAATATCCATATATAATAGTATTACCTGGAAATATATCAAAACTCATACCATTATCCATCAAACAAACTTGGTTCCATTCCCCAAACCTGGGTTCTCCAACTTCTTATGGACATAACTCTCTAACCGTGAGGAGTTATGTGACGTTCCACATACCACCAGAAATGGAATGACATGTACTATCCATATTGAATAGTCTTAGCTTAAAATATATTTAAAATCATACCATTATACATGAAACAAACTTGTGTCCATTAGCCAAACCTTTGTGCTACTAGAATTCGCTATCGTACTTTCTCCAAGGGTTGAAATCAATCACTAAAGGTTGACATCAATCTAAAATATCACTCTACAGTGGTTGAAATCAATGAAAACCAACAATCCATACCAACTGTCTATCAACCTAAGCCAACTGTTTGACATAGATGACAACTGATATGTTTTGGTTATTGTTGCACAGTCGATTGTTTAATGAATTGTTGAGCAATAATCGTGTTCTTACTCCCTTTGTTAGGAACCAAATATCAATATAGCATAGAAAAACCTTAGAATAAGTACTCAATGTCTTGAAAAAGAGAGAAATTTGGATAATAAGACTCTTCGAGGGGGGAACCTCCTTATGCCCACATAAATGTTCAATTACAAGATGATTCTAAATAAAAATGTCTCCTTGGTATATATAGGAGTCTAGGAGGTATAATTACAACTAATGGACTAAATCCGACATAAATAAAATAACATTACTAATGTAATATGCCCCAATTAAGGGATAATGAGCCACTATTTAGGGCTTAACATGCCCCTCCCCTTGAGACAAGTGTTGTCCACAACACTTGAGTAACTTTGGATGCTTCTATATAAAAGACCCATCATCCCAAGTGGAAACTTCAGCCGGTAGTTTCCTCCATTTAATGAGATACTCTGAAATGGATCTATTCCTCAGCTAGAAAATTCTTGTGTCAGTGATGGATTTAGGCTCCAATATGATTTTTCCTTCCTCGTCAAGTTCTGGAAATATAGTTTGAACTGGGATCTTGTCACCTATAACCTTCTTTGAGCACGAAACATGGAAAACTGGGTGTACTCGTGAAGATGCAGGCAACTCCAATTTGTATGCCATAGTAACAATATTTTGCAACGCCTTATAAGGGACACAGTACTTTGGTGATAATTTATTATCCTTCTTGACTTGCTTGAGGGAAATTTGCTTGTATGGTTGTAGTCTTAAAAACACCCATTCCCCTACTTCAAAACTTATTTCACTATGATGTTGATCTGCTTGTTGTTTCATGTGATTCTGTGCCATGGTCAGGTTGTCCTTTAATATTTGGAGAACTTGTTGTTGATGCTCGATGTGATATTCCACTGCTTGAACCTTATATTTTTATTTTAGAGAAGAAGTGATGGAAGGAGTGTGGTATCCATAGAGTGCCATAAATGGTGTCATTTTTCTTGTAGAATGAAAGGAAGTGTTATACCACCATTCTGCCAAGGGTAACCATTTGAACCATTGTGTTTGTTTATCAGAGACAAAGAAACGAAGGTAGACTTCTAGACATTTCTTCATTATCTCGGTTTTTCCATCAGATTGAGGATGATAGGATGAGCTATGAGCCAATTGAGTACCCAAACAAGAAAATAATTCTTTCCAAAAATGTCTAGTGAAGATGGGATCTTTGTCACTTACAATAATCTTTTGGGCTGCCATGTAGCTTTTGAATTGTCTCCATGAATGCAGTGGAAACTGTACTAGATTTGAAGGGATGAGAAAGTGCACAAAAGTGTGTGTACTCAGTGTATCAACAATCACCATGATGAAACTCTTTCCTTCAGACTTCGGTAACCCTGTGAGGAAATCCATGGAAACCTCCTCCCAATGTTGACTTGGGATGGCTAATGGTTGTAAAAGACCTGGGGTCTTAATTGTTTCCACCTTATTTTGTTGGAAAACCAAACATTCTTCCACAAACCTTTGAACATCAGTTTTAAGGCCATCCCAAAAAAATTACTTCTTGACCCTATGGTAGGTTTTTAAAAATCCCGAGTGCCCTCCTACTGGAGAGGTGTGCAATTCCAATAGTACATTTTGTTTGAGTTGGGAGATATTACATAAATACAAGTGATCTTTGTACCATAGTGAATCATTTTTCCATGTAAATGTATCTGATGTACTGGAATCCTGTTGCAACTTTTGAATGTGAGTCCAGACTTTTTCATCATTCTTCCATTCATCCCTTACTTCTATTATCCAATCGGGTTGGATGATTAAGACAACACAGAGAAAGGCATCAACATATTCATCCTTCCTTGAGAGTGCATCTGCCACACCATTTTGCTTCCCTTTTTTATAGACAATTTCAAAATCATAACCCAATATCTTGGTTATGCATTTTTGTTTTATCTTCTGAAGATAGTCTTTGTTCCAAGAATTATTTAAGACTATCATGATATGTTTTGACCTTGAAGTGCCTACCTATTAGGTAAGGATGCCATTTATTCAATGCATGTAGTATTGCCATCATTTCCTTCTCATAAATGGGTCTGTGTAAGTCCTTTCCTTTGAGTGGTCGACTTTCAAAAGCCAGGGGCCTTCCTTCTTGCATTAGGACAACACCAATTCCATTTCCCAAGGCATCACTTTCCACAATAAAGGTTTTTGAAAAGTCTAGAGTGGTCAAGACAGGAGCTTTGCACATCACCTCTTTAAGTTGTTCAAAATCTTTAGTTTCCTCTAGAGTCCATGAAAATGAATCCTTCTTAGTTATTTTCGTTAAAGGTGTTGCTATTCTTCCATAGTGCCGAGATATGATAGCTCTAATGGAAGTATATCTAGAAACCAGAGAAAATGTTTCATCATAGTCTTCTCCCTCCTTCTCAGAAAACCCTCTAGCTACGAACCTTGATTTATATTTATCCATGCTTCTGTCTGCTGCATGTTTGATCTTATATACCCATTTTGAAGTTAACACTGATTTTTCTTTAGGTCTAGGCACAATTTCCCGTACATCATTTTTCATGATGGATTGGTGTTCTTCCATCATAGTTTCTTTCCATTATTTCTTTTGAACAACTTCTTCAAATGTGGTAGGTTCTTCATCTAGAATATTTGTCATACATGGTGCATAGCTTGAGAATTTTTTAGGCTTCTTACTTTTTCTGAATGTCCCATCTGGGGCCTTGAGTCTTTGTTCTTCTTGTAAGGTAGCTTCAAGCCAAGCTGGCCATTTCTTGGTCTTAGGTACAGTGTCTGAATCAATGGTCTCACATGGTTGCATAGGATGATTAGGTTGTTCCTTTTCATCATTCTGGTTTTCTGTGCTTTCATCAATAGGCTCTTCTTGCTCTTCTTATTCTATAGTTTCTTCTATGGATTTATTGAAATCCATCTTTTCATTGAAGGTCACGTCTATGCTAAATTCAATCTTATGTTGTTAGGGAATATAGATTCTATAAGCCTTGGATGATTCGTTATATCCCACGAATATGCCCTTCTTTCCCGAGGGTTCTAATTTATTCCTTTTGTCCTTGGGAATATGAGAGTAAATAGGACATCCAAAGACTATTAGGTTTTCCACATTAGGTTTCTTACCTGAGAAGGCTTCTTCTGGAGTCATGTCCTTCAGTATGCGGTGAGAACTTATGTTCTAGACATATATTGGTGTCATGGCTGCTTCTCCCCATAAGAACATGGAAAAACCTTGATCATTTAGTAGTGCCTTCACGGTTTCTTAAATAGATATGTTATTTCTTTCTGATACACCATTTTGATGAGGATTATGAGGAACAATCAACTCCATCCTAATCCCTACTATTTTACAGAATGCAATGAATTCCTTTGATGTGTATTCTCCTCCATTATCTATTATTAAGGTCTTGATTTTCTTGTTCATGAGGTTCTCTATCTCTTCTTTGAATTCTTGAAACTTGTTGAATACTTCATCCTTTGTCTTTAGAAGATATAACCAAGTGTTTCTTGAATAATCATCTATGAAGATTACATAGTAAAGAGAACCTCCTAGAGATTTGACTAGAATCAGACTACAAACATCTAAGTGTATTAGATCTAGAATCTCCTTAGATCTATTGTTTCTACTTGGAAATGGTTTCTTGACATTATTTCCAAGAACACATCCTTTGCAAATTCTTTCATGTGTAGACTACAATTCTGGTATTCCTTCAACCATCTTTTTGAGAAAAGGTAATGCTTGATAGTTAATATAAGTGTACCTTCTGTTCCAAAGTTCATTGGGATTGACTTCATCATGTACAAGAGCTTCTTCATTTTGTTCTAGAAGTCTATATAGATTTCCTTCATAGGTTCCAATAACCCTAGCATTCTCTATGTTGGAGTCTTTATGCCAAGATAACACTTTTCCATCTACGAAATATATTATGTTTCCTTTGTCTTCTAGGAAAGATATGGATACAATCTTCTTTTCTAAACCAGGTACATATAAGGCATTGCTCAAATGAACATTGCTACCTCTTTTCAACTTGACGGAGGCTTGTCCAAATTGTTCGACTGGGTAAGTGATTTTGTCTCCAAGATCTACCTTGTACAATGTCTTCTTCTCATTTAGAATTGAGAGTTTGGATTTATCTCCCATCATGTGCCTAGAAGCTCCACTATCAATTATCCACATGTCGTCTTCAATCATTCCTGTGAGTGTTAAGTAGTGTAGGTAACTATTCTTTTTACTCATGTCTTAGATTGACTGGTGACTGGTCATGCCTTGATCCAAAACTTCAAATTTGAATTTTATTCCTTCTGAAAGTGCCAAGAGATGTGATGGACTAAGGTGCACTTGAATACCTTCTTCTTGAACGATATTTTCCATCACAAGGTGTTGGATTAGGGTTTTAGGGTTTTTGCAACTGCTCCTGCTAGTAACCCTAGCGACAATCCTTTAGAGAGCTTAATATTATAATGGCTATGATTCCTTCCAGTGGTTAGACTGAGTGAAGGAGGTGTGGGCTCATAACCTATTAGAATGTGCTCGTTTTACCATTGAAAATACCACTATTTTCACCCAACCATAGGCCAAAGCCACCCTCCAAGCACCTTGAACTTTACAAAGACAAGAATCTTGGTAGCAATACAATAGCCAAGAAAGGATAATGCATCAAGCAAGAAGTAACCAAATTTGATTAGAGAGTCCAACCCAAAATATAGAAGCAATAGGCTTCAGAACTGGCAGCAAGACCTTCTCAAAAACTTGCGCACAAGACTGCCAGACTGTAGTGCGCACAAGTGCCTGCCTGCAATTCTAAGAAGTGTGTCAAATGAAAGACTAGCACCCTGTATTTATAGTAATCCTGGCAGACTGCCTGGGACGACTTCTCATTCTGGGTACTAATTAATTCATATTAATTATCTCTCTCAGCTGACATCTCTTCCAGGGTTATGTTCACTTCTTTTCTTTCTTCCAGAACATTATAATATTGTCAAAGGTCACAATGGAGGTTCATACCTCCCGAAGATACCATAATATCAACAACTTGTTTTTTTGTTCCCACATATTCAACTCTGATGTTCTTTTCTACAACCTCTTCCCGTAGAGAGTGATGGTTGATTGGAATGTTCTTTGTCTTGGAGTGCATCACTGAGTTTTTTGAGATACTGATGGCGCTTATATTATCAAAATAGATTGGAATGGGCTCATCATACTCAACTTGTATATTTTTCAAAGTTTGTTTCATTCATAGAACCTGTGTACAACATGTTGGATTACTAAGAGGAGGGGTGAATCAATAATAGTGTAATTATAATCCTTTTTCTCCAAATAATCCAAGCGTTATCTCAATGTAGAATAAATAATGATAAATAATAAATGAAAAGTCACAAACATACACAGTACACCAGTGTTTTATGTGGAAACACAAATCGGGAGAAAACCACAGAATGCTTTATCTTATATGTCTTGAAGAATTACATTCATTGGAAGCACCAACTTCCCTTGTTTTCCAACTGCAACTAGAAAGCGGCTCCAACCCCCTATTTTCTTAGGCTACAACCTGAGGGAAGCTCCAACTCCCCAATTCTCTAGCTACAACCAGAAGGAGGCTACAACCCCCTATGTTCTCCAGATACAACCGGAAGGTGGCTACAACCACCTATCCTTTCCCTGTCCAACCACCCTGATGTAGAAGTAGAATGATGGAACCACTGTCACACTATCACTTTGAGATATATCATTGTAAAAATGTACCAATAAATCTGAACCATGCATCAACCATGCATCAACCTGTAATCAACATGTACCATAAACAAGTGCATCAACCATGCGCAAACCTGTACCAAACAATCTGTAATCAACCTGTACCATAAAAAAGTGCATCAACCATGCACTAAACTATACCAATAATGTGTCAAGTACTCATCAATATGTACCAACATCGTCAATTATACACCTCATGTATGTTCCAACTCATCAACTACTTGTCTCAACCATGTACCCAACTTGTACCTCAACCAAAATCCCTCATCAATTTCATCATCAAAATATGATCTGTAACTCTGTAATAGACCTGGTGTATATGATCACATACCTTCAAACCTTCCTTAAATTTAAGAACAAGAGACTAGCATTTTCATAAAACTTTTCTTTAGTCTCACAAGACTAGTTTTGGATTAGTCAACAACCCTAACTTGAAATAATCATAAATTTGTACCTGTAATGAATAAAGATATGGAAATGATACAAAATTTTCTTCAGTTTGTTTTATACAATTCCTCCAGGTTTCACTACTTTGAACCTCTTAGAAAAGGAGTTATGGAAAAATTGGCACACCTTGCTGAATTTTGGCTTATTCTAGAGAGCGACCTTGTAGAGCATGCCCCAGACAGAATATTTGTAGAATTGATATGAAAATATTACACAGAATACTAAAGAATGTACAATAACAAACACATTTGGTATTACTTAATTTTGATCTATTATGAAGAAGTTATGACATTTTTACCCGAAACACCTCTTTTTGACTAGTTTCAGGACTAGCCACAAACCCTATTTGCCACAAAGTATAACTCCAAAAATACGATGAACCACAAGATTAATTTTTTACCATAGATACTTGGATATGTTTCCTCAATGAAATAGAAATTTCATAGTCTGAATCATTATACAAAACAAGTTATTGCGAAAATGGTGCGATGACCTTTAAAAAACATACCTTAGAAAGCATCATAAAAATAATTTATCCTTCCTTGAATTCTGGCCTTCTTTTCTTCACTTTCCTAAGAAATTCGGCTTAGATATCCTTTGGTTACCTCAGAAACCTATAGTTATTCAATATTCTCAAGTGTGTCTTAAATTAGAGAGCCTTTCCTCTTATTTATACTCTCCAAGTAGCTTCCTTAAAAACATCTTCTAGGTCACTTTGCCCACTTTCCTTATTTTAGGCTTAACCCACTTCTAATTTCTCCATTAAATTTATTATTGAATTAATTTATTTTGTATTCACTTTGAATTGTAGTATACTCATCAATTCACTTTATTATTTACCTTTTAAAATATCTTAAACCACTTTGACTACTTTGACCTTTTGGGGCTTCTAGATGACATATGAGGGTCCTCAACCTTCATAAGCCCATAACTCTCAAACAATGAGGAGTTATGTGACGTTATACATACCACAAGAAATGGAATGACATGTACTATCCATATAGAATATTATTACCTAAAAATATATCAAAACTCATACTGTTATCCATCAAACAAACTTAGGTCCATTTCCCAAACCTAGGTTCTCCAACTTCTCATGGCCATAACTCTCTAACCGTGAGGAGTTATGTGATGTTCCACATACCACTGGAAATGTCATGAAAAGAAATATCTATATAGGATAGTTTCACTAAAAAATTAACTGGATTTCATCTCATTATTCCATAAATAAGCATGGGTTCTCTAACCATACTTATAGGATAACTCAATCCGTAAAGCATCTTCCCGTGAGGGATTTCACCATAAGGGGACCACTTTGGAGTTCATCCATTTATACTTATTATCAACCATGACAAGAAAATAATGATTCATCTTTACATCAAACAATCTTGGGTCCATTACCCAAGCTTTTTGCTACAGGGCTTTCTTCAAGGGTTGACATCAATGACAACCAACCTTAATCAACAATATCCCCCTTTGGCATTGATGGAAACACTCTGATGCAATACTGAAATCATATCACTCATGCTCCCCGTGGAACCATGCCTCTATCCTCTGCATATGATAAATATCTCCCCCTTTGTCATCAATGGAAAAGGTATCTTTCCATCTGGGGTTTCTCCCCATGACTGAACTGTCCTCTTATTATGCTTCCTTGTGTAAATCTAAGACATATAAGATAAGCATTAAAAAAAAATTCATTTTGGAGTAGAAATAAATCCAAATCTCTGGCGAATATATTCAAAGGATTCCCATGGAAGTGGTTTTGTGAAGATGTCTGCCACTTGTTCTTTTGTGCCCACATACTCAACTCTGATGTTCTTTTCTACAACCTTCTCCCGTAGAAAGTGATACTTTATTGGAATGTACTTTTTCTTGGATTGCATCACCGGGTTCTTTGAGATACTGATGGCACTTGTATTATCATAATATATTGGAATGGGCGCATCATAATCAAACTGTATATTTGTCAGAGTTTGTTTCATCCAAAGAACCTGTGTACAACATGATGTTGCTGCAATATACTCTACCTCAGTTGTAGATAAAGATACCGATGATTGTTTCTTTCTTAGCCATGATACTAAACACTCACCCAAGTAGAACACTGGTCCACTGGTGCTTCATCGGTCATCAATACAAACTGCCCAATCTGCATTTGTGTAGGCAATAAGTGATAGATCCTTTCCTTTTGGATACAATAATCCAAACTCTTCTGTACCTTTGAGATATCTGAAAATCCTTTTCACTACTAACACATGTGACTCCTTTGGTTTTTCTTGAAATCGTGCCACCTGTCCAACTTCTTGCATTACATCTAGTCTGGATGTTGTCACATATAGTAGGCTACCAATCATTGACCTGTATTCCCTCTGATTTGTAGACTTCGAATCATCATCTTTGCTCAACTTGCAATTGGTTTGCATGGGAGTGATAACGGGTTTGTAATCTTCCATTCTGAACCTCTTTAGCATTTCTCTGATATACTTGGTTTGAGAAATAAAGATTTCTTGGTTGCTTTGACGTATCTGAAGTCCCAAAAAGAATGATAGTTCTCCAAGTAATGACATTTCAAATTCATTTTGTATATCTTTTGCAAATTTCTAGCTTAACCTGTCATCATCACTACCAAAAATAATCAACATAAACTTCAATTAATAAAATATTAGCTTCACTTACCTTGATGTAGAGGTTGTTGTCTACACTTATTTTTCTGAACCATGTCTACTGCAGATACTTATCCAGTCTATAGTACCATGCTCTAGGAGCTTGTTTTAGAGCAAACAAGGCCTTCTTTAATTTACACACATAATCTGCGTTCTTTGACAACTGAAATCCTTCTAGTTGTTCAATGTAGACTTCTTCTTAAAGTTCCCCATTCAAAAAAGTTGATTTTACATCCATCTGATATACTTTAACATTTTTGGAGCATGCATAGGCTAAAAGAAACTGGATTGCTTCCATTCTGGCAACTGGGGAAAATGTCTCTTCGAAGTCGATTCCTTCTGTTAGCATCAAAAGTTACTCCTAGATTGTAGCAGGAGAAGAGCCCGATGCCCATCAATTTTATGTCATGATTTGTTTGTAGAGGGTGATCAACTGGAAGAAAACTCAAAAACGATATCATTCTAATTCCAAAACTAGGCTAGACATGCACAGGTAGGTGAGGTCTAAGTCAAACTTCAAACAGTGAGTTGTAGTAAGGCTGAGTAGGGGGAAGGATTCTATGAGGAAAAGCTGAGGGCTGCTATAGGCATCGAGCTTCTAACAGTCTGTGGAAGAAAAACTTGAACGTAGTAACTTCTCATGCTCAAATGGAGGCAATACTGGAGAATGTAACGATGCTAAAATGAATCTTTTACCTTAACATAGTCACATACATTCACATGAGTCAGTCGATAGTGAACTCTCTCGGTAAGAGATGAAACTAGATGGAATAAGAAAACCTGTCTATCATAAAACAAGAAATCTCACATATAGATACATAACCAGAGAACTAGAGTGTATTAAAACTTTACAATTGGGAGCTTTGCTCTACCACTGATGGATTAAAAAAATTGGTGAAAATGCCTTCATATACTCCAACAAAAACCCCAGCAGTGAAAACAAGAAACAACAATAAAAGCATTACATTTGCATGGCTTCTGACGGTCTGTACATGCATATTTCGGACGATCGTACGCTTCTGGCAGACACAATCAGACCATTGACTGTCCTGCAGGTGAATTGACATTCTTTTATTCCTCTGCTGGACTTTCCATTTATAACGGAGACAATGTTTAACCACCTCCAACAACTGCAATAACTCCTATCTAGGGATCAAGAACAGTCTTATTCAACTCTACCTCTTGGGACGTGGAGGTCTCCTCTTGGTGCCACCTAGATTAGCTGAACGGTTGGACTGCTATGTGGGAACCCCTGTGGTGGATTTGGATGAGGGTGTGACGAGGGGGTGAAGGTGTGAAAAATGCGAAGGCGGTGGCGGGAACTGTGACATCGGTTGAGGGATTCCACGCGGTCTGAAAAGGACAAATATGGAGGCGACATAGAGTGCAGGGGTACATGTGAATGGTGGAAGGTGCTTAGGTGGAGATGACTGGGGAGAAGAGACACCTAGAGGGAGGTGAGAGGACGATGCGCTGAGGAGGGACCATGTGGGTGGACGTGGCAGGATATGAGAGGGTGCTGAACTGAGGAGGGAATGACGTGGAAGTGATATGACAAGTAGGGGGGCCCCACTCGTGGCTCAGATATTTCACCGCATGTCCTCAGATGAATGGTCCCGATCGCTTCAGGATTTCTGGCACCAGGAGTTCGCGATGCACTTCCCCCTCAAAATCCCAATTAACCAAACTGTGAAAGCACGGATGTGTGCCTTGTGTCCTTTAGAGGAATGGTTGAGATGGCCTTTGACATTAGAAGAGGGCTACCTCCACGACCAGGCTCACTTGATGTGACCGGGCGCTAGGACCATGGGCTTAGCTTCAAAGGCACTTATCGATATTTCACATTTCGGCTATTTCTGTCGCAGTGAATGGGAGGTCTCTTGTCTCTCGAAATGCTGATTCCTGAAATGTTGTCTGGCTGCCACCTGTCCCCACTCGATCGGATGACTGATATGAAGTCAATGGCTTGGGGCCTGTCCCATCACATGGCGCACACCATCACCCTTTTCCCAAGTTCATACTTCTTATGATCGAGTGCCATGACTATGGGCCTGACTCTGGGCACTTTCTGCTTTTTGAGGTTTGGGGTTTCGAGATGTATAGTGACGAGAAACCATCACCCTTCAAACTCTCGAATTTCAAAATGCCGATACTACTAGATCTCGCACCACACATCCTTTGGATGGATGGATGATAACCTGTCTTGCATGTAATATAGGTGCTATCCATCGCATTAATCCCGAATCAACTCCACTAATTGTTAATTTCTCACCTGTCAATCTGCTTCTATAGATGAATCTGGGCCATTGACAATGTAATTTCGCCCGCTTACTTGCTTGGAAGCCTGAAACAAGATTTTTCCATGCTATGCTTGGGAACCTCTCATGTAACTTACAGACCTAAATACTCTTGTGCCCAAGGTGAAAATTAATGTTAACATTAGGCTCCAAGGGGGATAGAGTTTTCCTTTTGATGCTCTAAGGACTCATCTATAGTTCCAGTGCCTTGTTGTTGGGCTATGGAGTCATTTACTAAGCCAAAAAATAAAAACAAACAGAGAACCAAAAGGAAAATATTTATAAACAAAGGATCCCTCTAAGGCTCAAACAAAACATTCCTTAAAAAAATGCCCATTTACTAGGCTGCTAAAAACCTCCTCACCCTCCAAATCCTGCAACCTATATGTGTTATTTGAGAAAACCTTAGAGATTCTGAATGGCCCAATCCATAGGGCATCAAAATTGATGTGTTTTCCCTTATCCTGTCTAGGTGCATCCCACTTAAGCACCAAATCCTTGAATTCAAATTCCTTCTTCCTGACCTTCTTGTCAAAGGCTTGTTTGACCTTCTACTGACGACTATGAGCTGCATCCATCAACTATTCCCTGATCTGTTGTACTTCCACCATTTGATGAATCCTTCTGACCATATGATCCAGCTCTCCTTCATAATATTGAAAGAAATTCACCATAGGTAAGACGCGCTGAGTGGGAAAAACCACCTCCATCCCATAAACCAGTTGAAAAGGTGAGGTGCCCAAGGATTTTTTCGTTGTCACTCGATCGACCCATAGAGTGAATTTGAGTTTTGAATTCTATGCCCTCTTATTGTCCTCCAACAATCTTTTGATGAGCCTAATTAGAACTTTATTGGAAGGTTCTGCCAACCCATTTCCTTGAGGATATTAGGGGGTGGAGTGAATCAGTGAAATTTTGAACTGTTCGTAGAACTTAATCAGAGGCTCAGACTTGAAAGAAGCAGCATTATCAGTGACAATTTTGTTGGGACAGCCAAATCTAACTATGATATCTTCTAGGAAGCTGATAATCACCTTGTGAGAAGCGCTCTTGGTGGGGGCCGCTTCTATCCACTTAGTGAAATAGTCTGTCGCAGTCAGGATCCATCTGTGCTAGCCACTTGAAGGGGGATGAATCTCCCCAATGAAGTCCAACCCCCACTGTTGAAAAGGTGTTGAAACTACCACAGGCTTTAGTGATAGTGAGTTGAGTTGCTGCTTTCCTAAAAACCTTTGGCATTTGATACAAGATATAACTTCTCTACAAACATTAGTGAACAAGGTGGGCCAGTAGTACCCAACTCTGAGAATTTTGTGAGCTGTGGTCTTCCAGAAATGATGCCCCCCACAAAGGCCACTATGGAAATCAATCATAACTTTCTGGGCTTCTTGTGGATTCAGGCACCTCAAAAATACCCCTAGAGGGTCTTTCCAGTACAAGGCTCAGTCAATGAGGCAATATATGACCACCTTGAGCTTTAAATCTCTCACCTTGCTCTTTCCCATTCCATTATGAGGCCTTAAATCTTGTAGAAAATACAAAATATCTCTATACCAGGTGCATTCTGCTAGCGATAAGTCACCCTGAGAACCTTTGTTGGATGACTCAGCTTGCTGATTTTTTGAATGAGCATTGATGAAGTTAACCCCCAAGGATTTGCAATTGGATTCAGCCAACAACTTGGCTAAACCCTGCCCCTTTATCAACTTGGTGGGCTTAATCTCCAGATCAAACTCCAAGATCTTGCCAATCCATTTACCTCTTCTCCCATCTATGTCAGGCTGTATAAGGATGTCCTTCACAGAGGTTGAAGGAATGTATGCAGTGACTTTTGAGTGAAAGACATACACTCTGAAAGATCTGAGAGCTTTCACCAAGGCATAGGCATGTTTCTCCATGATTTCATATCTGATTTCTGCATCTCTTAATTCTTTACTGAAGAAGGCAATGGGTTGTTCCTGTCCCCCCCTCATTTTTCTGCAATAAAATTGTTGCTATTGTATCAAAAGAAGCAAAAGAAAAAACTAGGAAGGGTTTGGAATAGTCAGGGTAGATCAGCACAGGTGCCTCAGTCAGTGCCCTTTTTATTTGGACAAAAGATTCCATGGGTTTAGTGGTCCATTTCACTTCATTTCTTTTTCTAAGCATGATTGTGATGTGTTTCACTAGCTCTGCAAAATTTGAGACGAACCTCCTCAGAAAATTAATCTTCCCTAAAAAGGCCTGGACTTCCCTTTTAGACCTGGGAAGTGACAGGGTCTGAATTTCTTCCACTCTGTTGGGATCAATTCTCACTCCTTCTGCTGATACTATATGGCCTAACGACTTTCCCTTCGTCATAGCAAACAAATATTTCTTGGGATTCAGGGAAATACCAAACCTTTGGCATTTCGAGAAAAATTTCCTTAAGTGGTAGTAGTGTTATTTATTAGACTTGGAGAAGACGGTGATGTCATCTAGGTAAATCACCACAAACTGTTCTTTCTCCCCGATGAAGGCTATGTCCATGGCTCGCTGAAATGTAGCTCCTGCATTCAATAGTCCAAAAGGCATTTTGGCATACATAAATGTGCCCCAAGGAGTGGTGAAGGTTGTCTTTTCCCTGTCCTCGGGCATGAATGATATCTAATTATAACCAGAAAACCCATCGATCATGGATATCCTGGATGCACTAGTTACCCTATGTAATATGTGTTCCATCTTAGGCAGGGGGTAATTGTCCTTTCTTGAGCTCCTGTTTAGATTTCTAAAATCGACGCAAAGCCTGATTTCACCACTTTTCTTCCTCACCAGGACCAAATTGGCTACCCATTCGGAATATCTCAAGGGGACAATGATTTGGGATTCTAACAACTTCTTCACTTCTTTCTCCATGACAGGTAGTAACATGGGATTTATCTGTCTTAGCTTTTGCCTAAATGTCCTAGCCCCTTCTTTCAGTGGGATCTTGTGTTCAATGACGGATGTGTCATACATCTTGAGGTCTTCATAGGTCCATGCAAATACATCAGAAAATTCTCTTAATAATTCAACATATCTGGCCCTCTGTTCTTTGGTCAAACTGCTTGACAACTTGACAAACTTAGGTTCCTCCTGTTTGCCAATGTTGCACTTGGCTGTGTCAGCATCTTCATCTGAAACCCTACACTTTACTACCACATCATTCCCATCGAACAATATTTCTAAAGGGATTAATCCCCTTGGAATTTGATTTCTAGGTAGTTGAATAATCTGGTGATTAGCAATTTTATTTAAAAACACCTCAGGGTGAGGGTCACCTTTGGGGTCAGGATCCTGATTGATGTGCAACGCAGAAAATTCATCGACAAACTGGAGAAATCTTTCAATTTCAAGGTCATCTTCAAATACCTTCCAATGCTTGACATTGTCTGGTACAACAGGCCTATATCTTATTTAAGCATCATATTTGACTATAGGTGGCAGAGGGATCCTGAACCATCTAGATGAGACAGCTAAAGAATCAGCCAAAGCATTTTGTTCACTCGGAATAAAAGAGATGCTGAAAGCTGAGACGAAATTGTCAATTAGGTCCTGTACCTCGTCTCTTTAAGCTCTAATCCGAGGATGTTTAGCCTGGTAAGCATTTTTGACTTGCTAGACAATCAACTCGGCATCTCCGAACACTGCTACTTCCTCAATCCCCATTTCTTTTGCAACCCTTAAACCTAAAACAAGAGCTTCATATTCCGCCACATTATTAGTCACTTCAAACTCAAGCTTGTATGACATGGATATGACTTCCTGACAAGGTGACACAAATACCACTCCAGCGCCAGCACCTTCACTAGAAGCGGCTCCGTCGAAAAACATTTTCCAGACAGAGGTGGTTGGGGGAGGTGCCCCGGGATTAGCTAAGGGTTTCTTTCTGATTTGGAAAGGGACTTCAGGAGCATCAGTGAGCTGTAACAAACTAGACCCCAAATCAGTGTCTAGCGTAAAGATAGGGTGATTGGTAGGGTTTTTCTCATCGCTAACAATGTAGGCGAGCTGGGCTTCTCTGTATAGCCTCCTGTTTTCCCCTCCAAATACTGGAATAGTAGCATATGTGAGATCCATATGTAATGTTCCTCCAAGATTTTTAATCCAATATCTTGACAACAACATGCCGAACTTGGGAGGAACATCGACCACTACAATGTCCATGACCACACTCTTCATTGGCAGTTGAAACAGAGACACCGCCAAGTCTTTGATGAATCTGAGGCATTGCACCCTCCTTGAATTGAAAGAGTACAAATCATGATAAGTCCTTGTCACTTCCATCCCCAATTCTTCCATTACTATTTTGGGCATAAGATTATGGGAAGCCCCTAAATCCATGAGGCAGTTATGCAACACTTTATCATGTATGTTCAAGGATGTGTAGAAAGGAGGGGATGAATCATCTCTATCTTCTACCATGGGACCTAGGATAATTGTTGGCTTTTCATATTGGAGATTTATGGAGTTTGAGGGAGGCTGAGGGGGCTCAGATTGTAGTAGCTTGGAGAGGGGCATTTTAAAGTCTTCATTTTTAACCAGTTCGGAGAGGGGTACAAGAATTATAATCTTCTGAATCTCATGCTCAAAATTAAAGGAGGAGAGAGACTTAGGGGCTTCCCTTACCTCTGAGACAGGTTCCTTGGCTACTGGGGAAGCGTTCTGAGTTTTCTTCTCTTTAGTAGCAGTTGTTGCAGCTTTAGTAGGCCTTTCTTCTATGAGGGGTTGATCCTGGCTATCAAAATTCCCTTCTTTCTTTTTTGACTTGAGATTGTATCTGTTAGGAGTGTTGTTGGCCTTTTCCCCTTTACTCAACTCATTAATTTGAGTGTTGATAAGGGATTCTTCATATGCAAAATAAGTCAAATGGGGAAAAGGGGAGGTGTCCTCGATGCAGTGAATCTCAGGGTCGAGTTCATCCATCTCCTCCCCTTCCTCGTGAGAAAATAGGTTATTCTGGAGAGGGGTCTAAATCCTCTGATCCTCCCTATCTCTCCTCTTTTGTTCCTTTGGAAAAGTCTGTGGCATATTGTTACCAGGCCTCCTGAAACTTCTGTTATCAGTATTCTAGGGATTTCTGTATGTGGGTTTACCTTCTAACTCCCATCTCTCCATCCTAGCTAAAATTGATTTGAGCACTTTAGTTACCTCATCCGTCTGAAGGGGAAGGGGAGAGGAATGGGATGGGGAGGCCTCTGTTCTTTTCTTGGATACATCTCTATCAGCCTCTTTCCTGAGTCAGTCAATTGCTAGTATGTTAGACTCTACCTCCACAACTGCGTCCTGCATATGAGCCAGAGTGGTGGCTCTACTTTCCCTCAGGAGGAGGTAGAAATTGGGATCAAAAGCACTGGCATAAGTGATCTTTGCAGAGGCTTTAGAGGGATTTATCTCAGTGGGGATATTATTGTACATTTTCTTAAATCTTTGGAGAAGTCAGATATAGACTCTCCATCCTTTCTCTTCAAAGACCCAAACTCAATCATGTAATACATGAAGTCTTTTTTGTCTCCCAATTGTCTCAAAAAGGAACTACCCAAAGCTTCAATTCCAGCAATAGATCCAAGAGGCAGGGCCCTAAACCATTTTATAGCCTCACCTTCAAGACTATGGACAAAAATCCTCATCCATACATCTACATGCATGATGGCATGATCATCTGTAAAAACGTAGAAGGCTTCAAGGTGTTCTTCTACAGTTATGTCCCCTTCTCCCATAAACTTGGGCAACTGCTTGAGGTATCCCTCTGCTGGGAGGGCATTGAGACGCTGAGGTAACACAAGGTGGGCATACCTAGCAACTATTATAGCCTCCATTCTGGTCATGGGGGGGTTTTCTCTTGCCATGGGAATATTAGGTGGAGGAGAACTTGGAGGAGAAGGAGCTCGAAAAGGGGATATTGGAATGGGAAACAATAGGGGATTTAGGGAGAAGGCTAATGGGCTTAAGTCAGCAGATGATTCTCTTTGCGTAGAAGCAACAACAATAACTAGAGGAGAAGTGGTAAATCTAGGTGTGGGGAAATCTTTTGTGGTCCTGGGTCTACGCCAAGGTACAACTTTAGGGGAGAGGGGAGTGACAAGGATTTCTCCCTCCAATCCCAGACCAGGAGGGGAAAACTCAGTAGGAACACTCCCGAAATTCAGGAAATGTGAAACTTCAGTAAGAGGTCTGCTAAGAAATTGAGGAGGAGAAAATGGATTTCCTACAGAAGGGAATGGTGGATTACCTGGTTCGACAGTGGAAGCTTCTCCTCCAGAGGCCTTTCCTTTTCTAAGAACCACCTCTGGATCAGTTTTAGGTGTAGCTAGAGGTAGTTGTGGATGGGACCGCGTGTGTCTGCCTCTAAAAGCCACAATTAACACGGTAGGCTCGCCATAGTGGATTCGTCACAATGGAGTCGCCAGGTGCATAGTAGCAATCTTCAAAGGCTCTGATACCTTATGGACCTTCAGAATCAGAGGCTCAATGTCATTCAATCTCGGGGAAAATTTTCAACTTCGTCCCCGACAACAGTGCCAGAAATGTTAGCATTAGAAGTCACTCCTGGATTGTAGCAGAAGCAAAGCCCGATGCCCATCATTTTTATGTCACGATTTGTTTGTAGAGGGTGATCAACTTGAAGAAAACTCAAAACGATATCATTCTAATTCCAAAACTAGGCTAGACATGCATAGGTAGGTGAGGTCTAAGTCAAACTTCAAATAGTGAGTTGTAGTAAGGGTGAGTAGGGGGAAGACTTCTATGAGGAAAAGTTGAGGGTTGCTATAGGCATCGAGCTTCTAACAGTCTGTGGAAGAAAAACTTGAACGTAGGAACTTCTCACGCTCAAATGGAGGCAATACTGGAGAATGTAACGGTGCTAAAATGAATATTTTACCTTAACACAGTCACATACATTCACACGAGTCAGTCGATAGTGAACTCTCTTGGTAAGAGATGAAACTAGATGGAATAAGAAAAACTATCTGTCATAAAACAAGAAATCTCACATATAGAGACATAACCAAAGAACTATAGTGTATTAAAACTTTACAATCGGGAGCTTTGCTCTACCACTGATGGATTACAAAAATTGGAAAAAACGCCTTCATATACTCCAACAAAAACCCCAGCAACGAAAACAAGAAACAACAATAAAAGCATTACATTTGCATGGCTTTTGACAGTCTACGCATGTAGATTCTGGATGATCATGTGCTTCTGGTAGACGCAATTGGACCCCTGACTGTCCTGTAGGTGAATCGACATGCTTTTAGTCCTCTGTCAGACTTTCCATTTATAGCAGAGATGATGTTTAACCACCTCTAGCAACTGCAATAACTGCTATCTAGGGATCAGGAACAATCTTAGTCAACTCTGCCTCCTGGGACGTGGAGGCATCCTCCTGGTGTGACCTGGATCAGCTGAATGGTTGGACTACTACACAAGAACCCCTGTGGTAGATGTGGATGAGGGTGCGATGAGGGGGTGAAGGTGTGAACATTGTGGAGGCGGTGGAGAGAACTATGACATTGGCTAAGGGATGCCACGTGGTCTGAAAAGGACACAGGTGGATGCGACGTGGAGTGCAGGGGAATGTGCGAATGGTGGAAGGTGTTGAGGTGGAGATGACTCAGGGGAGAGAGACCTAGAGGGAGGCGAGAGGATGATGCGCTGAGGAGGGACCATGTGGATGGAGGTGGCAGGATATGAGAGGGAACTGAACTGAGGAGGGAACGACGTGGAAGCAATATGACGGGTAGGGGGGCATATCCTACCCGTGGCTCAGATATTGCACCACATGTCCTCAGATGAAAGGTCCCGATCCCTTCAGGATTTCTGGTATTGGGAGTTCGCGATGCACTTCCCCCTCAAAATCCCGATTAACCAAACCGTGAAAGCACAGATGTGTGCCGCGTGTCCTTCAAAGGAACAATCGAGATGGAAGTTGACGTTAGAAGAGGGCTACCTCCACTACCAAGCTCGCTTGATGTGACCGGGTGCTAGGACCATGGGCTTAGCTTCAAAGCCACTTATCGGTATTTCACATTTCGGTGATTTCTGCCACAGTGGATGGGAGGTCCCTTATCTCTCGAAATGTCAATTCTCGTCTGGCTAGCACTTGTCCCCACTGGATCGGATGACTGATATGATGTCAACGGCTTGGGGCCTGTCCCATCACATTGCGCATGCCAACACCCTTTTCCCAAGTCTGTGCTTCTTGTGATCGAGTGCCATGACCGTGGGCCCGACTCTGGGTGCTTTCGAGATTTCAGGGTTCGGGGTTTCGAGATGTATAGTGACAAGAAACCATCACCCTTTAAACTCCCGAATGCTGAAATGCCGACGCGACTAGATCTCGCGCCACGCATCCTTTGGATGGACGACTGATAACCTGTCTTGCATGTAATATAGGTGCTATCCATCGTGCTAATCTCAGCACAACTCCGCTAACCGTTAATTTCCACCACCCGTCGATCTACTTCTATAGATGAATCTGGGCCGTTGACAATGTAATTTCGCTCGCTTACTTGCTTGGAAGCCTGAAATGAGATTTTTCCGTGCTGTGCTTGGGCGCCTCTCGTGTAACTTACAGACCTAAATACTCTTGTGCCCAAGATGAAAATTAATGTTAACACCTTCAATATTTGCATATCCTTTACATACCAATATAGCTTTGTTCATTGTAACTTGTCCATCTTCATTTAATTTATTCCTAAAAACCCATTTTGTGTCGATCACAATCTTATTCTATCGTCTTGGAACCAGTTCCCAAGTGTCATTTTTCTCTATTTGATCCAATTCTTCATTCATTCCCTTATTCCAAAATTCATCCTTGTTGTCTTCTTCAAAACAATTTGGTTCAATTGTATATAAGAGTGCTAGGTGTGGTTGTTCTGGTGAACGGATTTTTCTTCTAGTCTCAACTCCTGCATCTTTGTTTCCAATAATATAATCTAAAGGATGATTCTTCTGTACTTTTTTTCTATGTGTATTTGGAGATACTTGATGAGATTTCTCTTCTGTTTCTATTGGATTCTCTTCATCTTCCTCTTCTACTTCATGTTCCGCTTCTTCTTCTTTGAAAAGTTATTCCATTGATTTTTTTTCTTCTTCCTTTGATTCTGGTCTGCCTGTTTCATCAATTGTTACATTGATTCTTTCCACAACTTTGTTCAATCTTAGATTGTAACACTTGTATGCTTTCCTTATTGACAATGCTTGTATAAAGTGTTGGTTGGTTTCATGATCTGGGGAATTTCTCTAACCACTTCTCTTTTTTTTACTTTGACAAGGTTATCAAAATGCATGTGACCCATTCTTATGTGCCATAGCCAACTTTTATCTTCCTTTCCTAGACACCACTTTTCATTTCCAAATTGACTTAACACATATATGTTGTTTGAAGTTCTTGCAGTTGTACTGACCAATTTTCATGAACCTTGTCTTCTTATCTCACACTTTTGTGAATCGAAAGTAACTTTATGACCTTGGTCACACATTTGACTGACACTTAGAAGATTATGTTTCATATCTTCTACTAGTAGAACATTTTGTGCCTTTTTATTCATCTTCCCAATTCAGACTGTGCCTTCTCCAATGATTTTGGCTGAATTATAATTTCCGAAGGAGACTGATCCATTTCTTTCCTTTCATAATGTAAGAAATTTGTCTCTATAACTTGTCATGTGTTTTGAACACCCACTGTCAACATACTGACCATGTTTCTTCTGCTTAGCTTGTAGAGAGACTTTGCATTCTTCATTGCTATATTGTTCTTTCTTTCTTATACATGTTGTTTTATGAGGTTCTTGTCTATGACTATTGTTATTCTGTTGAGGTTCTTTAGGAGGGACTATCATTCTGCAATTTTTGGCCACGTGTCCAAAATTGTTACATTTGTAACATTCCACTTCAGTGCTCAAAGATTCAAACCTGTTGTAACTTCTTCTTTGTGTTTCACTAGGTCTTCTTGAGTAACCCCTTTGTGTATGAATATCAAAGTTGTTATTGTTCCTGTTGTTAGCTCTGCAATTCATAGCTTTATGTCCAAAATAATTACATGCATAACATAAACCAAAAAATATAGTTTGATACCCAAGAGTTGAAGACATTCTGAAAGAAGGTGGTCTTATGAATCCTTCTTCTTCTTGAGGCCTATCTTTCTGTTGTTGATTATGAAATCTGAATCTTCTCATTGGAAGAGTGTCCTTGTAATATTCTTTGTACATCTTCCTATCCCCTTTGATTCTTTTTGCATAGATTTTTGGATTTGTTTCTTGCTCTGTTGTTTTGGAGCTTAATCCATTTTCTATCTGATTATATCCAAGTCCAGACTTGTCAAGATGAAATTTTTTACTGCTAATAATATCATCCAAAACTTTTGAGCTATTCTGCATATTTTTCTTTTGAATATCCTTTCTTAGTGTGACAATCTATGTTTCCAAGTTTCCAATGATCTTGTCATTTTCTTCTAGTTTTTCTTTGAGTTCTTCTTCACTTCTTTTATCTTCTTCTATTTGAACCTTCAATCTTGTGATCATTTGATCTAGTCCTTGAGTGTCCTTTTTCTTGTCTAGTTCTGCTTGTAGTTTCTTGTTTTTCTTCTTTTCTCTTCTGATAACTTCTATGGCACACATTAATTATTCTCAATAGTCAACTTTTGCCTCTTCAATTTTGTCTTTGACTTATTCATATCCTTCTTTGGCTTCTTCATATTCTTCTTCGGAGTCTTCTTTGTCAGAATCTTTTACTGCCATGAATAGAACTCTTCATATCTCACTCTCATTGATTTCATCTTCATCTGATGATGAAATGTCTTCTTTGATGCATAAGCTTTTCTTGAAATCTTTATTTGTAGTTCTTTTTCCTTTATATGTGTGTTTGCATTTTGAGAAACCTTCATCATTTGTCTTCTTCTTATGAGGACATTTGTGAGAAAAATGACCAATACCATCACAATTAAAACAAATTAAAAGAAGCTTACCTCTATACCTACCATTGGTTCCCTTGTTCAGTCTTTTGACGAAGTTGGCCACTTCTTCATAATCTTCTGAGACGTCATTGATGTCGCTATATTCTTCTTGTTCCTTTTTCTTTTTCTTTGATCTTTTGGATTCTTTGAAGGATTCTTCTTTTACATATGGATTTTCTTGTTCAGTTCTCATTTCATATGCTGTGAAGATTCCATGCATTTCGTCCACACTTATTGAGTTCAGATCCGATCTTTCTTCTAGTGCTGATATCTTAGGGTTTAATATCATAGGAAGATATCTTAGTACGTTTTGAACAATTACAGATTCTTTGATTTCTTCTCCCAATCCTATGATTGAATTCATTGTTTCGTCAACTCTCAAGATGTAGGCTACAATATTCTCATCTTCCTTCATTTTTAGTTGTTCGAACTGACCTCTGTAAGTTTGAAGTTTTGTTGCTTTGACTTTTGTATCTCCTTCATAAATATTTTGAGGCTTGTCCCAAATCTGTTTGGTGGATTTACAATGTGCAACTTTGGTGAATACTATTTCACTAAGTCCATTCAAAAGTGCATTTGTAGCTTTTGAATTATTCTGACCAAGTTTCACTGCTTTGTCATTTGTTGGTGGAACTGCTAGTACTGTGTATCCATCTATAATTGATTACCAATTTTCAAACCCCTGTGCTTGTATATATTTCTTCATCCTTATGCTCTAAAAAACATACTTCTATCCATCAAAGTGTGGTATTTCATTTTTATATGAGTTGGTACTTTCCATGATCTACCTTTCAGTGGTTAAACTAATTTCTGAAGGAACCTGCTCTGATACCAATTGTTGGATTACTGAGAGGGGGGGTGAATCAGTAATAGCATAATTATAATCCTTTTTCTCCAAATAATCCAAGTGTTATATCAATGTAGAATTATTATCCAATAATGAGCAATAAGACATGAAAAATCACAAACATACACCGTACACCAGTGTTTTATGTGGAAACCCAAATCGGGAGAAAACCACAGAATTATTTATCTTACATGTCTTGGAGAATTACATTCATTGGAAGCACCAACTTCCTTTGTTTTCCAGCTGCAATTGGAAGGCGGATCCAACCCCCTAGTTTCTCAGGCTACAACCTGAGGGAATCTCCAACTCCCCAATTCTATGGCTACAACTAGAAGGAGACTACAACCCCCTATGTTCTCCGGCTACCACTGGAAGGTGGCTATAACCACTTGTCCTTGCCTTGTCCAACCACCCTAAAGTAGAAGTAGAATTATGGAACCATTGTCACACTATCACTATGAGATATACCACTCTAAACATGTACCAATAAACATGAACCATGCATCAACCTGTACCTCAACCTGTAATCAACTTGTACCATAAACAAGTGCATCAACCATGCACCAACCTCTACCAAACAATCTGTAATAAACTTGTACCATAAACAAGTGCATCAACCATGCACCAACCTATACCAATCATGTGTCAAGTAATCATAAACTATGACTCATCAATATGTACCAACATCATCAACTATACACCTCATGTGTGTGCCAACTCATCAAATACTTGTCTCAACCATGTACCCAACTTGTACCTCAACCAAAAGCCCTCATCAATTTCATCATCCAAATGTGATTTGTAACTATATAATAGACCTAGTGTACATGATTTCATACCTACAAACCTTCCTTAACTTTAACAACAAGAGACTAGCATTTTCATCAAACTTTTCTTTAGTCTCACAAGACTAGTTTTGGATTAGTCAACAACCCTAAATTGAAATAATCATAACTTTGTACCTGTAATAAATAAATATTTGAAACTGATATACAATGTTCTTCAGTGTGTTTTATGCAATTCCTCCAGGTTTCACAACTTGGAACCTCTCATAAAAGGAGTTATGGAAAAAATGGCACACCTTGTTGAATTCTGGCTTATTCTAGAGAGCGACCTTGTAGAGCATGCCCCACATGGAATATTTGTTGAATTCATATGAAACTGTTACACATAATACTATAGATTGTATTATAACCAAAACATTTTGTCTTAGTGAATTTGGATTTGCTAATTGATTTCTCTGAATCTATCTTCTCAATCTTTGCAAGCTACTCAAAGGATTGTTCTTTGGTTTGTCACAGCTATCGCATAGACCCCCCCTATCTAATATTCATATTGCTTGGGAGTCTATAAGACATATGGCTTAGAATAAATCTTTCTTTTATCTGTATTCATCGTCATCTTCATTGGTAGATTCATTATCTCTCTGAGATATGACTTCTTTCTTTCTGTATGTGGATTCATCTTTCTTTGCAATGCCTGAAAGGACAATCTCTTGAACATGTTCCTTATTCACATGTCCTTCCTTTCTTTATATTATTTTCCAAACCTTCATGTATCTGGCATATTTCATTTTCTCCATAGATTTTTCTTCATCTCATTTTATTGCCAATCTTGCGATCTCTGGTACCTAGTCTTTGTTCACCTGTTCTTCCTATTTTCTTATCCATACTTTCTTATAACTAATATCAATATTCTCTTTCATGTAAGTATCGATCATGATTCTACAATCACTAGATATGTGTCCATAGTTATGAAATTTGTAACACCCAATGTTACATGTGACCACATAGGCACTTCTTGCTTGAACATTTATTTTATAATCCCTGCAATCTACAACCTTATGTCGAAAGTTAGTACAATAAAAACAATTACCATAAAATAAATTTGCATACCTGGGGGTGAATGATCTTCTTTGTGGCATATTCCTTATGAAAATTTTCCTTGACTGATCATGATCATGATTGAAGCTTCTTTGTGGCTTGAACATCGATGGTATTCTTGAAGATGCATATTCAATAGTTTTCTTAGATTATGGTTGACCATGATTCCTTTCTTTAGGTACTTCTGCATAACTCTTTCTATTTTCTTCATTCTTATCTTCTAGCAACCTAGAGTGCTTCTCTTCATTGTCTATAACTAATGTGGATGTTTCTGTCTCTTCAGCGTTCTTGTTGACCTTGACGATTTTATTTCTCAATGTGACAAATTATTCTTCAAGCTACTCAACCTCTTCTTATTTATTCATTATCTGAGACTTCATGACTTCTTCTGTTCTTTTCTCTTCTTCAAGATGAATTTTTAATGTGATTATTTCTTCTTCAAGTCCTTTCTCTTCTTGAAAAAACTCTGCCTCAAGCTATTTTAGATAGTTATTTCTTTCCTTAAGATGATTCATCAACATCTTCTCTCTCATTTCTTCTTCTTCCTTCTGTGTTGCTATGTTGGTTTCCAAACATTGCTTTTGATATTCAAGATTTTCTTCAATCTATTTGGCTTCTTCTAGTTGAGTTCTTAGGTTCTCGATGACTTGTTGGGATTATTCAAAAATTTGAATACTTTCCTTATGTTTCATAAAAAATTTCTTGAGTGAATTGTTTTCTTCTCTTAGTTCATATAAAGAACTAATCAATTCTTCTTCATAATTTTCTTCCTTTTCAATTAATTTTTCTGTCTCATTTCCTTCATGGAATTATGTTTCAAGATGTCCATGTTTTTCACAATTAAAACAAAAAAACATACCTCTGGTGATTATGTACTCTTCATATTCTAAATATGCTTGACATGGTGAACATAATTCTTCTTGATTTGTATTTGCATCTTCTTTGACATCTTCTAGAATCTTTGATGGGTGAATAATATATGTCATGTAACTTATCCCAAAGTTCTATTGTTGATAAACATTTACCATCCTTTTCTCTTACTGGATTAGCTAATCCTTCTCAGATGAAATCCATTTCTATTTTGTTATTCTTCCTCAATTTTTTCTTGGTTGTAGTCTTTTCCCTTTTTGAACTATCATATCCTGTAACAACTGATAGAAAAATATAATGTCCCTGTGCCTATAAAAATAATTTTGTCCTTATGCTTCACATCTCATACTTAAAACCATTCTAACCATTAAACATTGGTAGTCCATTCTCAGAATAATCCATGTTCTCCTTCCAGTGGTTAAACTATTTCTGGAAGGAACCGACCTTTTGTTAAACAAATTGTTGGATTAATGGGAGGGTGGGGGGGGAATCAATAATAGAGAAATTTAATCCTTTTTAATCAGATAATCCAAGTGTTATATCAATGTATCATTATCATCCAATAACTGTAGAGTAAATAAGCAATGAAAAAATGAACAATCATACACATACACAGTACACCAGTGTTTTACGTGGAAATCCAAAGAGCGAGAAAACCACATAATGTTTTTTATTATATGTCTTGAAGAATTACATTCATTAGAAGCACCAACTTCCTTTGTTTTCCAGCTGCAACTGGAAGGAGGCTCTAACCCCCTAGTTTCTTAGGCTACAACCTGAGGGAAGGTCCAACTCCCCAATTCTATGGCTACAACCAGAAGGAGGCTACAAACCCCCTATGTTCTTTGTCTACAACCAAAATTTGGCTACAACCACCTATCCTTGCCCCATCCAACCACCCTGAAGTAGAAGTAGAATGATGGAACCACTGCCACACTATCACTAAGAGATATACTGCTATAAACCTGTATCAATCAACCTACACCAAATAACCTACACCAAATAACCTGTACCAATAACATGAAACATGCATAAACCATGCATCAACCTATACCTCAACTTGTAATCAACTTGTACCATAAACAAGTGCATCAACCATGCACCAACCTATACCAAACAACATGTAATCAACCTATACCATAAACAAGTGCATCAACCATGCACCAACCTGTACCATGAACAAATGCATCAACCATGCACCAAACCTGTACAAATAACCTGTCACAACAACTTGTCACAACAAATTGTCCAAACAACCTATCACAACAACCTATCTCGTCAATATTATCAACCAAATTAGATCTACTCACCAAGGTCAATCACCAAGAAAACTCTCAAATAAGTGCATCAACCAAGCATAAGACAACAACTCATAATCATCACCAACAACTCATAATAATACAAGTATGCTACATCATCCATAAACCATGTGTCAACAATACTACTAACAAGTGCCTCCAAAAATGTACCAAGTATGTACCAATCATGTATCAACTACTCATCAACTATGACTCATCAATATATACCAACATCATCTTCTATACACCTCATGTATGTGCCAACTCATCAACTACTTGTCTCAACCATGTACCCGACATGTACCTCAACCAAATGCCCTGATCAATTTTATCATCCAAATATGATTTGTAACTCTATAATAGACCTGGTGTATATGATCACATACCTACAAACCTTCCTTAACTTTAACAACGAGAGACTATCATTTTCATCAAACTTTTCTTTAGTCTCACATGACTAGTTTTGGATTAGTCAACAACCCTAACTTGAAATAATAATAACTATGTACCTATAATGAATAAATATTTGAAACTGATACAAAATATTCTTCAGTGTGTTTTATGCAATTCCTCCAGGTGTCACTACTTGAAATCTTTCAGAAAAGGATTTATAGCAAAAATGGCACACCTTTTTGAATTCTGGCTTATTCTAGAGAGTGACCTTGTAGAGCATGCCCCGCACAGAATATTTGTTGAATCGATCTGAAAATGTTACAAAGAATACTAAATATAGTATTATAACCAAAAAATTTGGCATTACTAAATTTTGATCTGTTATGAAGAAGTTATGACATTGTTTCCTGAAACACCTATTTTAGACTAGTTTCAGTGCTAGCCACAAACCCTATTTTCCACCGAGTGTAACTCCAAAAATATAACGACCAACAAGATGAATTTTTTACCACAGATAATTGGATATGTTTCCTCAATGGAGTAGTGATTTCATGGTCTGAATCATTCTATATGAAAATTTATTGCGAAAATGGTGAGATGACCTGTAAATAACATACCTTAGAAAGCATCATCAAAAGAACTTATCCTCCCTTGAATTCTTCCCTTCTTTTCTTCACCTTCCTTCTGAAATTTGTTTTAGATACCCTTTGGTTACCTTAGAGATATTCAATATTCTCAAGTGTGATCTAAAATTAGAGAGCCTTGCCTCTTATTTATACTCTCCAAGTAGCTTCCTTAAAAACTTCTTTTAGGTCACTTTTCCCACTTTCCTTATTTTAGGGTTTAACCCACTTCTAATTTCTCCATTAAATTTATTATTTAAATAATTTATTTTGTATTCAATTTGAATTATAGTAAACTCATCACTTCAATTTATTATTTACCTTCTAAAATCTCTTAAGCCAATTTAACTACTTTGACCTTTTGGGGCTTCTAGATGACATATGAGGTTCCTCCAACTTCGTAAGGCCATAACTCTAAAACCGTGAGGATTTATGTGACGTTCCAAAAACCACAAGAAATGGAATGACATTTAATATCCATATAGAATAGTATTACCTGAAAAATATATCAAAACTCATACCATTATCCATCAAACAAACTTGGTTCCATTCCCCAAACCTGGGTTCTCCAACTTCTTATGGCCATAACTCTCTAACCATGAGGAGTTATGTGACGTTCCACATACCACCAGAAATGGAATGACATGTACTATCCATATAGAATAGTATTATCTTAAAATATATTTAAAATCATACCATTATACATGAAACAACCTTGGGTCCATTAGCCAAACCTTTGTGCTACTGAAATTCGCTACCAGACTTTCTCCAAGGGTTGACATCAATCTACAATATCACTCTACAATGGTTGACATCAATGAAAACCAACAATCCATACCAACTATCCATCAAACTAAGCCAACTGTCTGACATAGATGACAACTGATATGTTTTGGTTATTGTTGCACAACCGATTGTTTAATGAATTGTTGAGAAATAATCGTGTTCTTTCTCCCTTTGTTAGGAACCCTATATCAATATAGCATAGAAAAACCTCAAAATAAGTACTCAATGCCTTCAAAAAGAGAGAAATTCAGATAATAATCCACTTTGAGGGGGAAACCTCCTTATTCCCACATAAATGTTCAATTACAAGATGATTCTAAATGAAAATGTCTCCTTGGTATATATAGGAGACTAGGAGGTATAATTACAACTAATGGACTAAAGTCGACATAAATAAAATAATATTACTAATGTAATATGCCCCAATTAAAGGGTAATGAGCCACTATTTAGGGATTAACATGCCCCTCCCCTTGAGACAAGTGTTGTCTGCAACTCTTGAGTAACTCTAGATGCTTCTGTATAAAAAACTCATCTTCCCAAGTGGAATCTTTAGCCAGTAGTTTCCTCCATTTAATGAGATACTCTAAAATGGATCTATTCCTCAGCTGGCGAATTCTTGTGTCAATGATGGATTTAGGCTCCATTATGATTTTTCCTTCCTTGTCAAGTTCTGGCAATATAGTTTGAACAAGGATATTGTCACCTATAACCTTCTTTAAGCATGAAACATGGAAAACTGGGTGTACTCATGAAGATGCAGTGAACTCCAATTTGTATGCCATAGTACCAATCTTTTGCAGCACCTTACAAGGGCCATAGTACTTTGGTGATAATTTATTATCCTTCTTGACTTGCTCAAGGAACATCTTTTTGTATGGTTGTAGTCTTAAAAAAAACCATTCCCCTACTTCAAAACTTCTTTCACTATGATGTTGATCCGCTTGTTGTTTCATGTGATTCCGTGCCATGGTCAAGTTGTCCTTTAATATTTGGAGAACTTGTTGTTGATGCTCGATCTGATCTTCCACTGCTTGAACCTTAGATTTTTATTTTAGAGAAGAAATGATGGAAGGAGGGTGGTATCCATAGAGTGCCATAAATGGTGTCATTTTTGTTGCAGTATGAAAGGAAG
>JZKD02S1739355.1:202602-220715 GCA_000966675.3 Picea glauca
AGGTGGACTAGGTCCACTATATTATTAAATAAGGCCCACTATGGTAGTTAGATATAATAAATGGGTAATTAGATATAATAAATGCAAGAGGACTTCTTAGAAGGTTCTACTTCTACAAGATTATTCCTCTAGAATGTTCTTAGGTGATGGTAGCACTATATAAAGGGGTTCAAGCAATGTAATGAGACATTAAGAGAAATATTGTATTTGGAGTGGTAGCTCAATAGGAGGATGCCCCCTCGAAGAGGCAAGTGAATAGGAGAGGATCCCTTCCATAATAGGATCCAGTGTACGGTGTTGCCCTACCTCAAGGGTTTGATAGTAATAAAGGAGATTTTTCATATTGTTCTTGTATATCTATTGTGGTGATTTTTTATTCAGTATTTGGTTCTTAACAAGTGGTATCAGAGCACTTTCCTTGGCAGACATTGTGGACAAATATTTTTTATTTTTGCAGTTTTTTTTTTCGGAGAAGAAAAAGAGGGTTGCGACATTCCAGAAATTTTCAGTATAATTTTGTGAAGAATTTGCAGAAATGGGTTGTGGATATGAGTTCCTCTCAGAAAAACACCCAAGTTGAAAAACAAAATCATCTGAAACAGAGTCCGGGAAGTCAAGATATTGAAGTTTTAAAATTTGCAATTTTTTAGGGTTTTTTCCGTGGACGGAAACACGATTTGTTTTTATTTTTGTAGCATCTAGAGGCCAAATTTTCCCAAATAAGTTACAGATCTGAGTTTCTCTCACAATTTCACCCAATTTCAAAAAACAAATTAGTCAAAACGAATTCCGAAAAGTGAAGTTATGAGCATTTTAAATTCAACAAATTTTCAGGGTTTTTTCGGAAAACTCCACGATTTTCTGTAGTAACTTATTGTTCTATTTTTTGGGTTTTTTCATGACGGATGTGGGAATGAAGAGTTCATAGGGTACTCAGATGGCTATTTCCTCTCAAACACTCAAGGTAATTCTTGAAACATTCAAATCCAAATTGTATGACACATTGGATGCTAGATTGCATGACCTTGCAAATGGCCTCAATGATAGTTTCCATAGTATTTGAGATTCATTGGATAACATGCAACAGATATTTCTTATGGCAGACATCAAGGATGAATATAATCAAGAAATATATGCTTGGTATGATTTTGAGGCTGATTGTGATGATTGGTATATGGATAGTTGTCATTTCTAGGATGACAACCACTTTCATATTTTATTTAATGACTCTAATCCACCTTCTGTAGACAGCATCAATGTGACAAATTGAGAGCCAATGATTATTACCAGTGTCCATCCTACATATTCTACAATGGTATTATTCCTTCCAGATTCTACTATGACCCTTTTAAACTATGTAGATGGATATTCTTATTTGGATCCACATGATAGGTGTCAGTCTTTGGAGCATCATTTTGAGTTGGTTATTGGGTTCCAAAATCTTCCACGGGGAGTTCACATGAGCACTTGGACATGGGACCTGGGCTTACAATGGTGGTTGGACTACTTCATCATGGTGGCTTTCCTTTCTACATGGGACCTTGGTTCTCCAGTCTTCTTTATCATTATGGTCCACAATTATCCATGGGACCTTGGTATATGGTTGTACATCAAGCGTTGAGGACAACATTTTCATAAGGGGGATGGAATTTAAGGTAGCTAGAGATGTAGTGGGCCCATAGTGAGGGCCCATAATGATAATAGTGGAGGTCATTCAATGTAAGGTGGACTAGGTCCACCATATTATTAAATAAGGCCCACTATGGTAGTTAGATATAATAAATGGGTAATTAGATATAATAAATGCAAGAGGACTTCTTAGAAGGTTCTACTTCTAGAAGATTCTTCCTCTAGAATTTTCTTAGGTGATGGTAGCACTATATAAAGGGGTTCAAGCAATGCAATGAGATATGAAGAGAAATATTGTATTTGGAGTGGTAGCTCAATAGGAGGATGCCCCCTCGAAGAGGCAAGTGAATAGGAGAGGATCGCTTCCATAATAGGATCCATTGTACGTCGTTGCCCTACCTCAAAGGTTTGATAGTAATAAAGGAGATTTTGCATATTGTTCTTGTATATCTATTGTGGTGCTTTTGTATTCAGTCTTTGGTTCTTAACACATACTAGTATATATGTGTGTGGAAAAATATTTCTTCCATTCCAATTTATTTCATAATCACAAATATTTCTCGATATGTGTGTGGAAATATATTTGACATTAGTAATAGAAATTCACCTAACAATCTACAAAATTCAAAACAATAAGTCATTGTAAACAATATTAATCATCAATATCGCATCCATACTTTAGAAATTAGAAAACAATAGTAATATAGGAATAAAATGAACCTTTTAAGTATTTGTGAACATGCAGGCATAAATAATTAACAAATTAAATACCTTAGTATCTGTGTGAGGCATGTGTTTGATAAACCATTCAAAACCTTCATGTTCACCAACAACAATATATAAGATATAATATTTTTTTTCGAGCCTTCATAAAGAGGTTGACGTGACTTCTCGAGTAGAGTATCAACATCATGAATACCATCCTGGTTGTCCTCAAGCATTGGAGAAAATGTGTCTTGGATCAATCTATGTATCTCATCTTCCCGATTTGTATCACTAACATTATATCCATCTGTATAATCATTAATAACTTGATCAATAGCTTCAATATTCTGATCTCAAAGTTCATCACCCTGTAAATTTGTAGGCCACATGTGTTATTAGATTCTTTTTGAGGTAGGAAATACTCGTTGCTATAGCAATGAAATTTTGTGGCAATAGGGATGAAAATCCTGCCCAATTTAAAAAAAAACCATACTCATCGCTATAGTGAAAAAATTTCGTGGCAGTAGTGATGAAAATCCCACCCAATTTAAAAAAAAAAACATGAAAATAATGGAAACGTGGAATAATTCGCCCATATGTAGTAGTGTATTTTCCTTTGAATCCTCCACAACCTGGGTTACCTTTCTTGTCAACTCTTCATTTTCTATATTTGTCAAGGTTTTTGAATGATCAAATCTGTCATGATCCACATTCGCCTCCCTTGCCGACCAATTTTCCTTAGACATACCTAAGTTTGAAGGCAAGCCTGGCAAAGATCCAGATGATCATGTTATGACATTTTATTTATGGTCCTCCTCCAACTTGTTGAAGAAGGACTCTGTTTAGTTGCATTTATTTCAATGCACTCTTATAGGGGATGTTGTGAAATGGTATATCAAACTCAATAGCTTGAAGTATTCTTAATTTAACGATCTAGAAATGGTTTTCTTAAACCATTTCTAGTTACCGATGTGATACGATGTCGGCATTGATTTGTTGGCCAACTTTGAGAAAATAAAAGTCATCCATATCTTTGATCACATCTGAGAATGGCTGTGTCAAAAGAGAATGATCAAAGTGAAGCTCCCTCCCTCATTTTTTCTCGAGTGGTTCCTAAATTCCTTGGTGCCTTATGTCTCCAAAGACATCGCAACTTCTGAATATTTTTCTGAAGAAGAGGCTATTATGAGAGACCAACAAATGGAATTGATTTACTATCAATCTGGTATGTTGTACGAGATTCTCCTGGATGCACCATGATCAACTTTCAACAAGACCAAATAGAATTTTGGGCCATGCCGATGGTATAGTAGGTTGAATTTGGGTTGTTGACGATTATGATTATAAATTGTAGGTTGTTGGAATACGTTTGAGTTCTATGTTATTGTCCATTTTGTTTAGATGTTAGCCATGATTCTGAGAGTGTGGGTTTTCGAAACCAGACCAAGTCTGTAAAAGAGTCATGTCCAATTGTATTGGTAAAAGAGAAAGGGTGTTTCTTTAACCTTGTCTTGTAGTAATTGATATTGTTGTTAAGCTTTAGCATGGCTAAGTTATGTCTGTACCTGAGTATCATTATGTAATTGAGAAGAACCTTATGAAGTTAATATAAAGAGGGATTCGAATTTTGAATTTACTATGTATGTTTAGCTTCATATTACCTTTAATGTTGTTCCATATTATCTTTATTCTAGATTTGATTATTGGGATACAATTTCTTTAAGGTTGCAACACAAATCTGTTTTCTTTAATCTGAGCTAGGAATGTTCACACAGTCATAATTTCAATCTATCTTGTGCAAGACTACATATATCATAAGACTTTATGGATTTGTCTAAACATTCTTCTCACCCTTCCCTATTTTCCTTTCCTTTGTTGTACTTTGGGTGAGACTTCTTCCCTTAAAGGAAGATGAAAATTCTAATGCTCTAGACTACCTCGGTACCTTTTAATGGTAACCTAAGAAGGACTCTGGTCTGGTCAATTTCACGCCAATAAAATGGTTCTGTTGCCAAGACCTGCTTCAAGAGGGAACCTGTAGGGAGAATTCTTGCACGGATCCACCGATATGATATTCACCAGTGGTGGGAGATAAATTGTGATGCCTTCATATGGAAAGAAGTAGAGTTGTGAGGTAAATCTGTGAAACATACAAGAGAGGTTATCTTTTACTCAGAAAGATCAAGTGACCAGTATGAGATATTCTGGGTTAAACTTCTAGAAGAACTATTCAATTGGATAGAGAGGCTCCAAGAAGCTCCAGAATTCCAAGAAATATTCAAGAACACATGTATTTTGGATATAGAAAAGATTGCAACACTTCATTGGTTGGATTGTCCAATAATGCAAGCGGTTTATTTCTAGGTCAATACGACTCTAGACGGATACATTAGTGAGTTTGCAGCTGAGAACCACTAGTATTTTTCAAGGGAAGAATTGGATTTTAAGAAATACACATGGGGAATTCTATTGAGATAAATCCTCTTGTAGATTAAGTTATTCTTGATGGAGGAGGGGATGTTGACCATCTCCCTAACTGAGATGATAGCCTAAACACCCATGCTTGGTTTGGGATCATGGCCTGAGAAAGGGGAGAGGGTTCTTTGATAAATGGTGGAGAAACAAGAAATGGATGCAAGGAACGATCGAGCCTTGAAAAGAGTCGCCATAGTTGAGAAGTGGTGGAATGGTAAGATAAAAAAAGCATTGAAGCAGTCTGAGGTGTTGAGGAAAGAACTCATACTAGGAGAAGTTGATGAAGGAAAGGAGGAAGATTTTCATAAGATGAGAAGACAAGAAAGACTGACCAATCAAAGACTATGTTAGAGAGAAGTGCGGAGAGAAAGAAGTCCCAAAGAGGGTGGACAAGAAGAAGAATTTGTAGAAGAAAGAGAATATCAATATGGCATGGATATTGCAGAAGAAAGAGAATATTCAGCCCCAATACTAGGAAAGATTGGGAGCCTGACCAAAGAGACTACTCCATAGGATGAGAACGAGACCTCCCATATCAAAGAAACTTGCCTAGAATCCAATGGAACCATCCCCAAATCACCCATCCCCCAAGTGTCTTCTATACCAGTGGTAAATATTATACTACCTTCTTATGTTATTCCTATTTCAATTCAATCAGTTAGTCGGTCAAAGCTTATAAGTGCAAATACTAGGAGGATATTAGGATCCCCTAGTAGATTGCAACCATGACTGTTAGGGTTTACTTTGATAGGATCAGTAAGATCAACAATGGATGGAAATGCGGGAGGCTCAACCAATAAATACCTATAATTTTGGGGTAAAGGAGACGAGGATGTTGAGCAACATTTGTTTCTGTGTGAAGTGATTTGGAGGTCCAAAGGGACTCTAGATGAAAATAAACTGGTAGAATTCCAGACTAACTTGAGAGTTTGTGCTCTCAAATGGTACATGAAGGTTATTGAGCCAGGAGGAGTGCAAGTATAGGCATTCACACTTGGCCAAGTTTGGACAAAATTCATAGCAGAGTTTGAGTTTCCTCAGTCATAACAACAAGATATGTTTGAGTTGTGAGAGATTCAGCAGAGGGAAGGAGAATTAGCTTGGGAATATTGTCAAAATTTTAAGGATTCCATTGGGAGGCTAGCACATCCAATTCATGAAGAACACCAAAGAGAATGGTATATCCACAGATTTCTACCTTTGACACAAATTCTGTTAACTCAACAACGAATAGACTCCTTGACAGATGCCTTGGAATAATCGATGACGATTAAATCCATGGTCGGATATCCAAGGAGCCTAAGGGTGACCAGACCCCCTGTGGATGAAAATTTAGCACAACTACAAGGAAAAATATTGGCACTAGCAGATAAAATTCAATAATTGATGATACCGATACTAGGACAACCGCAAGCCTGGTGTACCGGATGCTACTCAGACATGCATCTAGCAAATGAATGTCCACGTATGAGGGGAATGGGACCTCCTTATAACTCTATGGGACCCTCATCAGGACCCATGGGAGGAGTTGTGCAAGTATATGTGAAATCACCATTCCATACCCCAACCCCATATCATGCCTTTCTAGGTAATCAAGCATCATTGTCAGCTGAGTATTGCGAGATCTTTCGAATTCATGGGCATGCACCAAGGAAGTTCCCTATTATTCAGAAGTATTCTAAAGTACTGAATATTGTACACTATGATTTCTATGCATCTACCATGCATGCTACGAATCAATGTAGAGTGTTGGATGCACTTGTGGAAATATTAGATCGAACATCATTCAGAGTGAATGAAACCCCTCAAGGACCGAGAAGGGAACGAAGAGGTGGAGCTAGAGGAGACTTCGGAGGAGGAAGAACTAGGGGAAGAAGAACAAGTAAATTATACAACTGTGATGAGAAATGTCACATGGCTCGGGATTTTTCTCAACCAATATGACCATGGTTCTCACACTGTAGAACTAATGGGCACACAATTGATGACTGCCTAGAGCTAATTGAAAAATGGGAAGATCGAGCATGTCAATGAGGAGCCAACTTCATTGGTTCATAGATAAAGAGGTTCATCAAAATAAATCTACCCAACATTAATATTGTTACTTGAGGAGGAGCAAAGACTGGCGCAGATGCTGATAATCTTCCTAAGATCCAGAAAGAAGCACCTAAGGAGGATAGGTATGACCCTATGAAACATAAGCTATTCTTTAAAAATATAATAGAAGTGTTCTAGAGTATCCTTGGCCCTGAAATAGAAGAAAACCCCCCTCAGCCTATCATTTATCCTAAGATTTCACAATTCCCTACCTCACCCCCTGCACCCTGTAATCTTGATAAGACAACCTGAGTAATCACAAAATGTAGTTGACGTTTGGTTTTAGTTATTTTATGATATTCTTGGGAATGACCAGCTGACAGAAAATTTGTGCAATGCCCTGTATCTAGTCCTAGGAATGGAGGAATCCTCGGGAGATAGAATAATGACTAATCTTCCTAAGAAGAAAACTTAGAGAGTGCAAAGAAGGAAAATAAGGACTAGGAAAGAGTTTATACTAACAACCCAGATATATTAGTTTGAGATTAATGATGTTATGTTAGATCTAGGATTTGATGTTAACATATTGCCTAAAAAGACTTGGGAATATTTAGGGAAAACCTAGTTGATATATTCCCCAATCCAATTGAGAATGGCCAATCAGTAATGTATTTTCCCAATAGGAAGGATGGAGAATGTGGAGATAGATGTTGTGGGAGCAAAGACTATAGCTGATTTTGAGGTGATCGAAATCATGGGGGATAAGGACCCTTATCCTACACTACTTGGTATTGATTAAGATTATTATAACTATGTTGTTATTGACCTAAAGAGAGATACTATGACATTTGATGTAGACAGAATAAAATTAGTTCATCCCTTGGATTCATATGTAGGCCCTCGATACATGGAGCCAACCGAAAACAATATGGAGGGAGAGGATCTAGATCAATTATACATAGTAACAACAGGGAGGAGATAAGACCACATCAATCCTATGACCGATGGGTTGGTAAGTTGGAGGAGTGTTACACATCGAAATTACTCACTTTGATAGTGTCGCAAGTTTCGTCATTACAAGTGTCGCAAGTGCCACATTTTGCTCACAAGTGTCACAAGTGTCAGGAGAAGCATACTTCCATAATGCCTATGTCGTACCTATAATGACATCAAAAAGACACCTAAAACACCTCAAACATTTGATTTGGAAGAAGAGGAATGGTTAACTGGGTTTATGAACCTCTTGCCATTTGAAAGAATCATTAAAATTGAGATTTTAGAGGAGAACGCTCCCCTATACCTCTCTCAGGAGTGCTGGTGCTCCCCTGTACACTCTTAGGGAGAGTTATAACACTTGTCTCCCCTTTTTGTGGAGCGCTACTACTATCAGGAGTGTTGGCACCCCCTATACATTGCCATGGAGCACTATAACGCCCTGACACCCCTTTTGAGAGAGCGCTGCCTATTCTAAGAAAAAAATTGGTTTGTTGAGAAGAACAAGGGGAAGATCCTCTCAATATTTGAAGGTAGTTGGATTCGAATCCTTGGTAGAGCCATGATCACAAGGAAGATTTATAACTAAAGGAGGAAAATCCTCAACTTACTCCAAAGATATCTCAACTAGTTGGGCCTCTCAAAGCCTATTAAACAGGTTTCTCATGGTGAAAATGGGGAGGATTGAAGGCATGAAACCTATGATCTCATAGGAAAGACACAGTAAAGTACAGGAGAATAATCAGTGAAGTTATTGTCATTCTGATTGTAGGTATTTTGAGCAAGGGTTAGACAAGGAGGACTTGATGAAGTTGTTGCACTCGCATCTACGGTTGTAAGTTTCCTCCATCGTTGCTCTCATCAATATAATATGCTTGGCCTGTTTCTTTCTAGTTTGTGCTTAATCTCACATGAACTTGTCTCTAATATATAGATCTGCTTCAAACTAATCTCAGTAGAGTAGGAAGTGGTTGTACTTTTTTTTGTCTACAAAGATTATCGAGGAGCGAAAGATTAGAGCTCAACTCGGACTATGCAGGGAAAAACACTGGTAAAAGGTACTTCTTTTCTCCTTCCTCTTCACAAATTAGTTTACCTAGATCTAAAAGGAAGTCAGTGACCATGACAAGCATCTTCTGTCTTAAGAGTTAAGAGTCTATCTCTCAAGAGGATATCTACCTATCCGCAGGGAGATTTTCCTTCAACAGAAACTGGCGACTCCACTAAGGACGAATCAAAAGTTTCAGTTTTGGTTTTCCTCATAGACCTTGTCTTGCCCTTTGTTATTTTATGCCTTGTTAACCCCGTATGTCTATTTTCACTTGCTAATTAAATACTTAGTCTATCGCATGCATCTTGATTAACAAAAATTTGATTGGATTTTTGGTTTTTTTTCAATTTTCTAAGTTTTTTAAGCCTGGTGCCTCTGTGCCTATGTTAGCCTAGTGCTAGCACTCCCTAAAGGTCTTAGACGGAGCTTTGTAATGCTCTGGTGTATTGTATTTTTGGTTTTTTGTCAAATTTTTGAGTTTTTTAAGCTTGACGCCCCTGTGCCTATGTCATCCCAGTGCCAACACTCCCTAAAGGTCTTAGACAAAGATTTATAATGCTTTGGTGTATTGGATTTTTGGTTTTTTGTCAATTTTCTGAGTTTTTTAAGACTGGTGCCCCTATGCCTATGTTAGCCTAGTTCCAACACTCCCTAAAAGTATTAGACAGAGCTTTATAACTCTCTGGTGTCCCCTACACCAGATCGCCAGCCTCTCCTTTGCAAAAATACCTTTCAAAATTGTATTTTCTAAGGCCCAGACCCTATTTTTTCACTTGCTGAGATTTTTTGTGATTCAATGCCTCTTCCTATTGAACTTTGACATCCTTCCTTCTGAGAATTAAGCACTTTGCTATTCAAATTTTGTGCCTTCTTCCTTATTTTGAGCTTTCTCTGTAGTTGAAAACTTGGAATTAATCCACTGCTTTCTTCTCTCCTACTCGACTGAGCGGGAACTCTGGTGAAGGGCATCAAAAATCTGTGAAGCATCTCACTTGGTTTTTTTAGGGCATTGTTCTTAAACATCTTTCTTTTGTGTGAATTTTTTTATTTTCCTTGTTATCTTTTGTTTTCTTTTTGCTTCTTATTTTCAATCATAGCAAGAGGGTGTGTTGTTTGTGCGAAACCTACTTATTCTTGTCTGACTCTCCTTGATCTAAAAGGTTAATTGGCAGGAGAAGTTTCGTATTAAATTAATCATTATTGGCATACAAACGATAAAGATACATCTTAGTGATTGATTTGCATATTAGAAGACATTTCTGAAATTTTTTAGCATTACATTGGATTTGATTGAGGAAAAATTGTTTGAGGACATTCCTTATTAGTGTTTGATAGTGAAAACAAATCTCTCTCTCCCCCTTAAATAGACATTCATCGAAAAGAAATGATTTATTATCATCTTTTATGCATTTTTGGGGAATTGAGTCATTATTCCATCCATTTCACTTTCATACACCCCTTTTAAGTAAAGAACAGTTGTAAAACGAACGCTAATTAAAAATTATCTAGAACATTTTTTTTATTTTTAGGATCTTCCACCAACATTAGACTAGGATTAACACTTTGGATTAGGTTGTGAGAATAACTCTCCAAACTTTCCAAAACAAACATTAGCATCTTGAGCTAGGGAGAGTCAAATCCAATTGTCGTATAAGTTTTCTGGGATCCCCCTCTCACACAAGGGTTACGCACAAGGTCACACTTGGGAAATCTACGGATATTATCCCTCCGTGGTTTGACTGATTGTAGTAGTTAGATCGTATTATGGGGGTCTCTTGAATGTATACCCACAATTTTGAGTGGAAGCCTTTCAAATTGATTTCGGGCTAGATACCCTGCCCTTACGTTTGGATTGGACTACCGACTGTACCCGCCCAGGGGCTGATTGGGAGTTGGTGACCTTAGTAGCCACAATCTTTAGAGTCTTACACAAGGTGATAGTGAAGGGAATTTTCATTGTACCTGGAGCAGACATTGGTCAAACTCACTCAGGCTCCTGGGAGGGTAAATCCACAATTACTGCATGGAAGCTTGCACCAAGTTGAAATTCCGTTAAGAAAGTCACCATTGTAACTATTCCACCACATCCTATCCCCTTCTTGACTTGATCACGCGACATTGGATTTCATCACCAACTAGCACGATCATCGAGAAAAGGTTTTGTTTGCTTGGTTTTGATTCCTAGATTCTATTAATGTATGTTGTTTCTTTTCGGTAGTTGGCCATAGATTTTTTCCGTCGATTTTTTTTTTCGCCAACATCGACCCTCCACGCCGTTCGCGTAGGGTATAGGGACTTCCTCCAAAAAATATGGAAGATACTACCCCTTTACCCCCTCATTCTATGGAGGGATCTCCTCAACAGAGTGAGGTTCACGACATTATAACCTCCCAGGAGGAAGTTCCCACCTCTTTAGAGAATTTTCGAATTGTTTTAGAGTCTCTAGAGGCTTTCTGCATTCCTGAGGGATATGAGAGGCATTTTCTCCAATTGAATTCAGCTAGAAACCTTGTCGTTGTTAATCCTTCTGACATTCCGAATGGATCTCATTCAAACCCTCTAGTCTAAGACCCCTTTTGGACTGTAGATGTTGTTTGAAGTGCACTGCGCACGGTACGCGATCTTTACAAAATAGGAATAGGTGTCGATATGCCTGTTACCTACACTATACCCTTAGATCATTTTACTAGTACTACCATTTTTTCAACTGCACCGTCCATTGATCTGAACATGTCATCCATTGGCCCAAGTTCCACTTTTTCTCTCCATATGGCCCATTCTACAATGGTCCCTCATGTTCCAACTATTCCCGTCGGTAATGTGGTGGTTAGCCAAGCTACAATTGGCACACCACTAACACCTAGACCTTCATCATCACTTCCTTTTAAGTACAGAGCACTAAATTCCTCCGTTGTCACCACTACCCAAGTTATGCTTGGAAGTTCTATACCTATACAACAACCCGGAGGGACCGGTCTTGGTGGCTTTAATCTATTAAGTAGCACCGATCAGTTGTTTACGTCTGGTTCCCAAATTCCAGGAACTCCACTTCATGTTGGGGGGCAACCCCCTCTCGGAGGAAAACCTCCATTTGGGGGCCAATCTACTTTCAGAGGGAAACCTCCTTTTGGGGGGCATCCTCCCACCGGAGGACAACCTCATGCTAGGGGGTAGCATCAAACCGAAGCCCACCATCAACCGCATGGACAAAATGTGTCTACAACGCCCAATCCATGGAATATTCCTTTTCTAGGAAACCCATAGTTCCTGGGAGGACATAATCCTCAAGCTCCAAAACAACCTCTCCCTCCTCAAGGGACTCATATATATCCTCCTTATGGAAAAAATGTTTACCCCCTTATAGGAAAACACCAAATTCGACTTATAATCCTCAAAACCCATCCAGTTACCCTCTAATCGCACATGTTTCTCGAACCCCCTCAAATCCTGTGTACCCTGGTCAACATCAACCTTATGCAGGAGGACCCACTGGTTATAATTATCCACCTAACCCAGTGTATGGTCCTACTAGTTTTCCTATGCCACACCAGTATCACCCGTAGGTTAGCCGATAGTTACCTTTCCTTGCGACTCTGGATCTCCCAGACTTGTCTCGATTAACGAATGATCCTATTTTCATTCTTCGGTTTGGCCAACTATTCTAGCTAAACTTCCTTCTGATATTCCAAAATTCGACGGAAAGTCCGGAGAAGACCCAAACAACCATGTGATGACTTTCCATTTGTATTGCTCATTGAACTCCCTCGTGGATGATTCTATATGTTTGCGTCTTTTCCAATGAACACTTACGGGTTCTGTAGCAAAGTGGTATATTGAACTACCATGTGCTTCTTTTCAAGATTTCAACTCCCTTTCCATGTCTTTCCTCACACACTTCCAACTACCCATTCGATACAAGACGGGTACTGAACTATTGACCTCCCTTCGTCAGACGAACTCCATGCATATCTCTGATCATATTCATGAATGGAGATGACGACAAAGGTTAATCAAAGTGATCATTCCTGACCAATTATTAGCGGAATGGTTCACTAAATCACTGTTACCCCCGATTGCTCGTGATGTTTCCATGGGTGGTGTAGTCACCAAGGAAGAAGCTATTGCTCGAGCTCAGTACTTAGATTTGGTTTATTCACAATCTGGTACTCTATACAAATTGATACCAAATGCTACCCATGCCACTACTGATCCATCCAAACCATCATCTACCTCACACGCAGATGGAGTTATTGGCTCTGTCAAAACCCAATCTACTTCCCAGTCAACTAGAACAACCCAGCTATCCACTTCGACGTCTTCTCCTAGTTCAACCACACCCTCTTCTACCTCCCCTCAAACTCAGGTCTCTGAGTTGAATACAGTCCAATCGGCCCCTTCACAACAATATAGAGGTAAGAAGAAGACAATAAATAAACCGAAGAAAAACAATAACAATGAACAACCAAAAAATCAAACTCAAACCCCTTCTGTCGAAAAACAACCACAACAAAAACTGAAATTCCCATGTCTCATTTGTGGTGATGATCACTACACCTGAGATTTTCCACATCATGATGAAGTGGCCAAGATTTTTAAGGGAAATTTACAACCCGTTGTGCTTACACAGGGGGTAGTTCTAGCCAATCGCATGATGAGGCCTCGACAAGTGCCCACATTTACATGTTTAATAGGATTAATTTGACCACTCGCACTACGACATATGACACACTGATTAAACCTGATAAGCCGAAGACCACTAACAGTTATTTACTGGACCCATCACCATATTATGTTAGTCCTTCGTCTGCTAGCCCTCCGTTTGGGCCACTCCAGATCGAGAAACCTTCATTTGAATCCATCTTATGCCCTCCTAAGAGCACTATTCGGAAATCTACCTTTAATCCTAGTTCATAGACTTCCCAAAACTACAACATCGTTGAAGATTTGGCTCAAGCACCATGTGATATGTCTGCTCTAGAAGTTCTACAACACTATCCTAGTCAACGTAGAACGCTCTTGGCTGTCATCGGCACTTTCGATCCTAAGTCATCTAATAACCTCACATTTAATCTGGATGGTCATCAACCTCGACTCTCCCACCAACTAGCTTTTCAAATCAATATTGTTGTTCACAATCAACAAATCCACCGAACTATCTTGGATTAGGGAGATTGTACTTGTGTCATGTCTTTGGCTTGTTGGAAAGGCTTGAAATCACCTACCCTTAAAAAATCCCCTACAATGTTACACGCTTTCAATGGGTGAGGTTTTCATCCTCATGGACTTTTACAATCCTTATCCATTCAGTTGGGCGGCAAAACCATTACTGTTGATGTCGAGGTGGTTGATGCCCCCCTTGATTACAACCTATTACTCAGAAGAAGTTGTTTCTACGCTATGACTGTCGTCGCCTCGTCGGTGTTTCGATGTGTACAATTCCCTCATCAAGGAAAAATTGTCACTATCAACCAACTAGACTTATGTACACCCGATGCTCATGCTCCTGCTACCAACAACATTCCTTTTTTGGGAGACCACAAGATCACGTATGAAAGCATTGGTGTTGGCTTGTTGAAATATTCTAGCCTTATGGGTACCTTCCCTACACCACTTCCACCCACCACACATCATATTTCCACCGTCAATATGATTTCGACTATGGCTTATCAATCATTGGAATCATCTGATCCTTGGATTGTACCTAGTCCTATGGAATTTGATGTACTAGGTGACACCATGCCACTTAGCCTAGTTGAGGTTGCATATGTTGCTATTCAATCTGCCTCTCCCTCCCCGGACAACCCACATCTATTGGCACCTGATGCCTACTCGATGCCATCATGGTTGGATTCCTGTCGTCTACAATTGATTACATTTCCCAAATTTTTCCTTCTGACGAATCTATAATGGAAATGCTTAGTATTGACGATGTACCTTGGGATGATAACCACTATCGATCCTCTTTTCTTCTGCCTCTAGAAGAAATTCACAAAGACATACACTCTGTCTTCCCTCCTGATATTACCAATTCTCCGCAATCTCCCATCCTCACACAAGATACTCTTTTTGAGGGAAATCTAGGTAATATTTCTACTACGATCGTTATTGATATTTTGATCAAGGAAGGCATTGTGGAAAACATTAACCTTGGTGCTAATTGCACACCCGAAGAGGTGGTATCTTACACCGCTCTATTTAAAGAATTTTTCAATGTCTTCGCTTGGAGCTACGAAGAAATGCCATGGATCGACCCCTCGATCGTCATGCATGAAATCAAGACTTACCCAGGTGCGAAGCCTATTCAATAGAAACTCTGCCTGGTTCATCCCAAGAAAATCGCAGCTATAAAGGTAGAAGTTGAGAAAATTTTGAAATCTGGCTTTATCTATCCCGTCCCCTTGACAGAATGGGTCTCCAACCTTGTTTCGGTTGCCAAAAAATAGGGGACCATTCACGTCTACGTTGACTATCGGGATCTCAATAAGGCTTGTCCAAAGGACAACTACCCTATACCCTTCATCAACCAAATCATTGATAATTATGTTGGGAGAATAATTTTCTCTTTCATGGATGGTTTCTTCAGATATAACCAGATTGAAATTTTACCTGTTGATCAACATAAGACAACCTTTATCTACCCATGGGGAACTTTCACCTATCAGAAGCTACCATTTGGTCTCAAAAATGCTGGTGCTACTTTCTAGTGGGCTATGTCGTATGATTTCCACGATATCAAGAATATTGCAGAACCTTACCTCGACGACTTAGCTGCCCACTCATCCAATCGATCAAATCACGTTGATCACCTACGAGATATTTTTCTTCGATGTCAGTCTTACCGTATCCGTTTGAACCCACATAAGTGTATTTTTGTTGTCGAATTTGGTCGACTCCTCAGTTTCATTGTCTCTAAGGATGGGATTCGGGTGGATCCCTTAAAGATTAAGGCAATTCTGGCCTTACCCCCGCCTACTAGTTTGACCCAACTCCAAAGTTTGCAAGGGAAAGCAAACTTCCTTCATTGTTTCATTTGTAACTACACTGAGATAACTAAAGGATTCATGTGATTGTTGCAGAAAAATGCCCCTTTCATCTAGGATGACATTTCTCAATGATCATTTGATGCTCTCAAGCATGCCTTGACCCATGCACCTTTGTTGCATCCTCCAGAGTATACAAAGGACTACATCCTTTACTTAGCTACCTCCACTTCCACTATTGTGATGGTATTAGTTCAGGAGGACCCCAACAGTGAGGAACATGTGATCTATTACCTGAGAAAGATTCTATCTGGACCCGAACTCTGATATTCACATGTAGAGAAACTAGCTTTGGTAGCCCAGATATTTTGCCATTACATCCTACTATGCACCACCACTGTTATCGCGGACTTGAACCCCATGTACCATGTCTTGACACGTCAAGTGCTCAAGGGAAAATAATCCAAATGGATCGTCACCCTTCAATAGTTCTGTCTTGAATTAGCGAAGTCCAAAGCCAAAAAGTCCTTGGTGTTTGCAGAGCTTATTTACGACCTTCCCCATGTTGATGAAGATATTGAGCCCAGATATTCTCTCCCTGACAAAACTATTTTCCTCATTAGCACCTTTGATTCTTGGTATGGAGATATCCTCCTTTATCTCCAAACCCAACACTTTCAACCTAACATTTCCCATGAAGAGCGTCGACGTATTCGCCACCATTCTCGTTGTTACCTTATCGTCGGTGACACCTTGTATCGTCGTGGTATTGATACTATCCTTCGACGATGTTTGATTCATGAAGAGGTTGAACGCGTTTTGAATGACTGTCACCTTGGAGCCTATGGCGGTCACCTTTCTGGGATGGCTACAACCTAGAAAATTTTAAGTGCTGACTATTTTTGGCCCTTGATTTTCAAAGATTGTATTGCGGCAGTCAAAAAATGCCCACCCTGCCAAGTTTTTAATAACAAGGCATGCACCCACCCTACTACGTTGCACCCCATTATCACCATTGACCCCTTTTCCAAGTGGGGTATCGATTTCATGCAGTGTAAGCCTACCTCAACTAGGGGGCATGGTTATATAATCATCGTCGTGGATTACTTTACAAAATGGGTTGAGGCCATGCCTACCTTTTTGAACGATGGTCGTACCACAACTCTTTTTGTTTTTAACCACATCATAACTCATTTTGGTGTACCACGCACCATTTTCACTGATCACAGTTCACACTTTAAGAACCCTATGATGAGTGAATTGCATGCCAAGTTGGGTTTTCGCCATGAAAACTCATCCCCATACTATCCTCAGGCCAACAGACAAGTTGAAGCCATCAACAAGGTCCTTAAAACCATGATTCAACATATGGTAGGGGAAAATAAGACATCCTAGCATCTACAACTTTTCTTCGCTCTCTGGGCTTACCGTACTTCTGTGAAAACCGCAACTGGGTTCACTCCTTTCCAGTTAGTATATGGTATCGAAGCTGTTTTACCAATCGAGTGTGAGATTCCATATTTGAAACTTAAAGTAGAAATCCTACCACATACTTCTACTGAAGAAGAACGTTTCTTATATCTGACCAAAATGGACAAAACACGTCGTGATGCCGCTCTCGTTAACGGGGCACATCAGAAACAGATAAAAAATCAATACGACAAATCCATCCATCCTCGAACTTTTGCGGAAGGAGATTTAGTCCTCGTCTATGACTAGGCTCATGACAAACTAGGGACAGGTAAGTTAGAACCTTTGTGGCATGGCCCTTACATTGTGAAACGTGTTTTGCACAGAGGCACCTACGCGTTAGTCAATTATGATGGAATCTCCCTGGGAGAGCCCCAGAATGGGCTTTACCTTAAAAGTACTATGCCTAGATCACCTAGCATGTGTACTTTGTACATTATTGTATTTTGGTTTGGTGTGTCTGTTTCTTTTGCGTGCTCGAGTTTTTACCTTTTCCACTCATAACTATGTTTTGTGTTTTCATGCACAAATGATGTCTTCCTTTCCTATCTTTGTCAGGTTTGCGGATGGTGCTAGTCGACACTGTTAAACCCTAATGTTGGCTCATTACCCCTTAATTGGGGAATATTAGATTAGTGATGGTATTTTATTTATGTCATATTTAGGCCATTATTTGTAATTTAGATTAGTAATGTTATTTTAATTATGTCGGCTTTAGGCCATTATTTGTAATTATACCTCCTAGTCTCCTATATATACCAAGGAGACATTTT
>JZKD02S1739355.1:233822-247155 GCA_000966675.3 Picea glauca
TGGTTCTCATCATCACTACCTCTCTGCTTGCCACTCCTTAACTCTATTCGAGCCTCCTCCTGGATGCAATCGATCCACAGTCTGTCAAAAGGTGGATTCTTCTCTCATGCACAAAGCCCCTGCACAAATGGTTCCCAATTACTCAAGCATTTTCATATCTTACTTGGCTAAATAAATATAGATGGGAATATCACCCTATGTTTATATCTATCAAAAATTTTATCATAATTCACAAGTATTGTTTACAAGTGCTTAGGCTGGTTTTTTATAAATAAAAGCTTGCTAAAAATTTCATTATTTAAAAGCTTGCTGAAAATTTCATTATTTATGTGTTTTTCCGAACATAACAAATGTTGAAATAAATATAGAGACATAATTAAAGACACCAAGTCGATAATCAAAACAAATGAGACATAATGAAATCCTTTATTTCATTCCTATTTATCAAATAATCGTTTTCTTTACAAAATTTCCTAAAGATGTTTTGGACCAATGTCAAACTTAGATGTCCCCGATGAAACATACAAAAGGACTTCTGATAGGAAAAAAAAAATTAATAATAATAATAATAATAATAATTTAAAGTTGTATCAGCTTGCCACATATTTTTGACCACTCGACTATGCACAATAGCATGTGTTAGTCATGAAAACTAATTCACAAACAGACAAGTCTACGTAGACTATCAAAGATAGATCAACACCTCTGAAAAATAAGTGTCTGAATGATGTAATTCATCCCTGAACCTTGTTGTCTACAATAAGACCCTGTTATCATAAAAAAGAATTAGACTTCTAATGAATTAAGGAATGAATGAAAAATGAATTATCTCAACAAAAACTCAAGAGAAAACCTTAGTATGCTTCTCCTTATATTCTCCTCTTGTTCTTCCCTTTACTTTTGACTTTAAGAAAATTAGAATTGGTTGAAGTAGTTGAACTACTTCATTAGTTAAGTTAACTAAAACTCAACCAAATTTTTAGTTTGGGGGGGGGAAGTAATAAATCATAATAAGGGTTTTTAAATAAATAATAACTAGTAGATGGGACCCCTTGTGACTCCCTTTATCTTATAACAATCATAACACAACTAGTTAATTGAACAAAAAATCCCTCCTTGTGACTCCCATCAACACATTCATATTTGACAATTTATCTCAATGATTTTTTAAATTATTTCCAAAATATATTACCCATAGATCCAAAAATAATGTGTTGTCTAAAATTTAAGAAGTCAATTGTTATCATCAATTTATAAATAAATAAATAAACTTAAAATCCATATTTTCCACTCTGAGATGTAATATTTCCCTTGTTCTTGTTGTCACCTTTTGATCTCTTTGAATTTTCCTTAGGCTGTGTTGAGCCTTTAATCCTAACCTAACTGACCACGTGAGAGAAATCATCCCTCGAATGCATGCAGGAGGACACAGATTTATCAGAGCCATTGGAGGGTGAGGAAGGGGCAGCAGTGGATTTTCCTTTGTTAGGGGCATGGTGGGCCTTGGTTTTCAACCTTTTGCTTGCATGGGAAGACTGAACTGGTGAGTGGATAGGGGCATCTTGGAAAATTTGATATATATGCAGGGGAGTAGGTAAAGACAAGTTAGGCCCGCCACGATGTTGGGAGACTATCGAGTGGAAAATATCTTTCCATCCGTTGTTTTCGGGAACTTCAAGTTGTAGTGAGACATGAGGAGGCACGAGAATGCTAGGGACCTGTGGGGCTTGGAATGGAGGCCTTTCAGGACTAGGTTGGACCACTCCTTGACCAATCCAATTAAAAACCCCAGCTTGAAATAGATGGCCTAACTCTTGCGAGTCTGCGTCAAAGTGTATGCAGAATCTTGGCCTTCTAGGGCCCCGGTTCTAATTATGTCTCCCTCCGTTACCTCTGCAATGGATACCTCTGCTAAAAAATATCATTCCTGTATGCGTAATTGATTAGAAAATAGTCTCTTTAACAACCATACATGACAACTCTTTTTAAAATATGAAATAAAATTTGGCTCAACAACATATCAGACTCATGCAATCCAATTCATACAAATTGTTTAATAGTTGTAAATGAGCATGGGGTGAACAAAAGGTTTTGGGATATGTGAGGGGTTGTATTGAGTGAAAAACATTAAGATGAGGGGGGAAAGATCATTGTTATTGTTCACAGACAACAACAATCAACTGTAATGTAAACCAAAGAATATATCATGCTAATCCATCTTAAACTATTACAATACAAAGTTTCCTTTAACTATAATTAAATTTTAGGAACATGGAGTGGATAATGAATATGGGAAGGTGAGGGGATTGTAATTAGTGAAAATTGAAATAACGGTATGGGAAAATTGCGGATATTGTTTGAAAAATTAATTAAGTAATCCATAAAGCAATTTTGTACTCAAACCCACTATCCCAACACCGATTAACAATTATTGTGGCCAATTTAACCATTACTATGTGTTACAATTTCTCACTGTCCATATTTAAACCTTAACACTTTTAATTAACACAGTGTCATTATACTCAAAAATAATATACCCTCCAAACAACCTGTATAAGAATTATGTTTCTCTTATTTCTTCTATTTAATATTAAAAAAAAAATCCCAATGAACACATAATCAATAGCTTCAACTCTGTTCAACATCAAAACCTTAACCACTATCTATAAATTAATTCCTCAAATCAAACATAGACACAAGATATTTTAAAACATGCCTAACTCCATTCCTTCAATCAACTTTAACAATTAAATTGCAATAAAACCATATCACTAAAAATATTGTGCCCGTCTCTGATGGTGCAATAAAAAGATACAATGCACAATATCCATAAATCATACACAATGGACATCCAAGCCACAATTATCAACACTTTTAAATTACAATAATGTCGATCGAGAAATTTAAACACATAGTAACAACAACCATCACTTCAACTTATACCATGTTGTTGAAAACATATAGACCAACGCAAGGAATCATTTATGTGACTGTTCATATCAAACCATAGAATAATGTTGAGTTTACAATATAACTATTACAACATGGGAGGTAGCAACTGTATGCCCATTTCCATTTCTCAAATTGACCAATAAAACCATGTTGAGCTATCGATTCAACTGTCATAATAAATAATGCAACGACTATATACCAATAATCATTTCCGATTATAACTGTGAATCATATTTATCAATAGAGATGATTCAATAATCAAAACCACTTTCGATTCAATTCCAACAACTCATAAAAGTCAATAAAATACCCAACAGGATATCACTGGCTCAATTTTTCAAAATCAAGCTTTGAATAATCAAGGGTTCGCTCGGTGGAACCAACACAGTGAGAATGGAGTCGACCATACCAACAATAGGTGAGAACTCCTCGAGACAACACGGTGGACATACATCCATTATAACTCTTAACTCGCATGATAGGGTGACATTCTGACCTCAGGTAGGAGAGACTATGGACAAAGGAGAAGAGGTTCCTTACTTTCTAGTAAACAACACCGAGAACATGAAGGGATAACCCCTATGGTTTAAAAAAAAAATGAATAATGCTAATATAAATGCAGAGCCATGAAATAGAAACCAACCCTAAATAAATCCTCTTGGCATAATAGCCACCATAACCAACTGTGTAGAGACATAGAACGAGCCCACGACCAGGTGGAGAATGATATGCAGTGACCCAAGGGTGGTTTAAATCATACACAACAACACCATAACAACAAATACCACTAGGTATGGTTACAAGGAATGTGAGGAGACGAACAACAAGTCCAGATGGAATGAAAGCCTCCAACAAAACCCATAAATACAATAGAGAGTCTTCATGACTTCCACTACACATAACAGTTAATGAAATTTTGACTTCAACCATCAATTTTCCCATTGCAATGAATAACACGCAAAGAACCATTCAACACAAACACCAAGAGTTTACACATTTTATAACCTCAAGGAAAACACAGGCCAATACATCACTGATCCAATATTTATTTCATAACCAGAGTGAGTTCATGGATGGAAAAAAAAGCATACCTGTAATCAAATGGTCTTAAAAATGTGATCTTGGCCGAGAAGTTCCTTCCTTGACTGAATATCGGAGTTTAACCACAGCGAAAAACAATTGAACAATAGCCAAGCTAGGATGATGGCCAGTGGAGAAAGTATGGAGTGACGTGCAGTAAATGCATGTCGCCTCCATCCTCTCCTCATTCAATTACATAGTACACTCCAGCCACCCAACATTAATCCATTCCATTAATCCATTGCATCAAAACTAACATCCATTGTTTTCCAAATGTGCCACCTGATATCACATTAACCATTGCCAAACATACCATAATGTATATCGAATTTTCCTTCATATACCTCAATAACATCGTATAGCCACTAACATTTCTAGTTAGGACTAACATCAACCTTTTTAAATTTCAAATGAATATAGTGTAGCATAGTATAGCATAGTTTCCTTTCTTAGATTTATTCCATGTTTCTCTTATCTTTTGTTGTGACTAACATGTGCCTTGTGTAGGAGTAACATGTAATAAATCATGGCTCCAATAGCATTGAAATAACAGTTAACATAAGCCATCATGACATGGGATTTAAATTTTAGAGTAACAAAACCCACACATATCATGCATTATCCATCTATCATTATGTTGAAAATAAAACCAATAGTTCATCATCAATCATGTAGAACCTTATAAGAAGTGTCGAACAACAACATAAATATCAAATAAGAACCTAATCCTCCAATCTACAAGGGAGTCCCACCTACTAGTATTACATATCATTAGTTTATAAATAATAGGCTTTAGCAATACATTGTAGGAAAAATCCTCGTTGTGATTTTTATCGTCAACACCTCCCAGAAACATACTCCACAACTCAGAAACGCTATATGGTGATTCGAGCAATGGAATATCAATTTATCACGGGGAAATTGTATAAGTTGGGCCCAAACGATATCCTCATGAGATGCATTTTGGACCATGAAAGACAGGATATACTCTGGGAGTGCCACAATGGAGTTTTGGGAGGCCATGTCGGAGAAAAGGCCACTGCGTAGAAAGTACTCCAAAATGGATTATGGTGGGCCATGTTCTTCAAGTATGCTAAGGAGTATGCTATATCTTGTGATGTTTTCCAGAGAGTAGGTAAGCCATCAAGACTAGATGAATTTCCTCTTCAACCAATTCAATATTTATAATCATTCGAGAAATGGGCAGTTTATTTTATTGGAACGATCAACCACACAACTAAGCACTCAAAGGTCGGGTGTATTATCACCGCAATCAATTACCTAACACGATTGGAAGAGGAAATAGTTGTTCATGATTGTTCAATTGATACCACTACCAGGTTTATTTTTGAAAATATTATCACTCAGTTTGGATGTCCTAGGAGTTTGACCAGTGATCAGGGTCCTCATTTTATTAGTAGTAAAATAGCAAATCTTACAACAAAGTTATTAATCCAATATCATAAAAGTATCCCTTACCATCCACAGGCCAATGGAACATTAGAGGTGTTTAACAAGATTATGGAAAGAGGTTTGACGAAGGTTTATTGCAAAAGCAGGGAAGATTGAGATGACAGAGTCCCAACAGTTTTATGGGATTATAGGACGACCATGAAGAAGATCCACAAGTATACTCCATTTCATCTAGTCTATGGGAACAAGGTTTTGGTACCTATAGAATTAATTATCCCTAGTCTATACATTGCACAGGTTACACATATGTCATAGTATGAATCAGTTGCACAGATGGTTATGGAGTTGCAAGAACTTGATGAGACCAGGTTTTTAGAATACTTTTATCAATCAATTGAGAAATCTAGGAAGAAGGCTTGGCACGACAGGCACATTAAGGCCAAAACATTTGTGCAAGGATATAAGGTCCTAGTTTATGACAATCGATACCAAAAACATCCAAGAAAGTTGTGCATGAATTGGTTGGGCCCATTTATAGTTGTGGAGATCTGACACTTTGGAGAAGTCAGACTCGTGCAACTGGATGGTATACTTCATCAAGGATGGGTGAATGGAACTTGCCTGAAACCCTATATTTCTTAGGACTGAGCTAAAGGATTGTTTATCTAGTCCAAAGGAGCATGTATAGTAGTTAGATTTGAATTTATACAATTTCTTTAAATTCAAGTTAATAAATTCAGAGTGTGCATTGTTGCGCCACGACATGTATTTAATTTTTTTCCGTATAAGTATTGCTTTGTGCAGAACTGCTTACTCAACAACAAAGGATCAGAAGAGCCACAAGTCCATTAAATACAGTTATTAAATATGATGGGGACCCTATTTTGGTCGGAGGGAGAGTGAATCCAAATGCAATCCCAGTCCATTCATCGCCTTTATGATCACTACAGTAACCTGTATGAACTCTGTTAGACCATAAAGTCATGACATGCGAAGATGCCATCAGTATTCTGTTATAAACCTAAATTGCACCTGACATGCATACTTGGCATCAGGCCATCTAAATTGTTATCTTTACCAAGCCATTATTGAACAATTTTTCTAAAAACAATCATTTTGAATGTGTACCCGCCCTGCACCATTACTTCCCACATACACATGCTTGCTGAGCCACTACAACCCACGTACACTCACAGAATATCGCGAAATGTGGAAATTTTCATAGGATACTGGTTTCCGGGCCATTACTTAACCGTTTGACTGCCCATAGCTAGTCACCCCAACTATTATTGTCCCTTTTTGCCTATAAAAGAAGGGATTGGCATCCCATTACAAAAGGGAAGCACAACATCAAAGAAACTCTACCCATTTTATCAATCCCCCTTTGCCCCAATTGTAAAACCCTTACCATTTCCCTAAGAGAGAACTGAAGAGGAGAAGAAGACATGGAAGGAGTTGGTGCAAGGTGAAGAGGAGCCTAGGACCAAGTTCAAGGAGCAGTGTCGGTCTCATATTGTAAGGGAATTTTGTGAGATTAATATAAAGAAGTCCTTTTTCTATCCCGCCAAATGACGTCTTGAACTTATATGATTGGTTTACATTTCTTGTTTATGATGTCTAACCCACTAATCCATATGTAGAATGCATGCTTGTATTTTCTTGTTTGTCTTTTGATGAATGCAGGTCATCCTTGGGAGGATATTTGCAGTTAGGAAACAACCAAGTGCAAAGGGATCAACACCAGATGCAGAGTTTAAGGTAGGCCTACCGGATCCCTTTCTCTTGTCTTTTATGTATGATTGTGGGGTAATGTTGGGATAGTGATAAAAAGTAGGAGACTTTAGAAAGTTATCTCTGCCTACACTTTAGGCCCTTTGTGTATTCCGTAGAGGATTTTTCTTGCTATAGAATATTCATGCCAGGATTCTCAATGATTCAAATGGTAAGGCCTGAAGCTGGCCACATCCTTGTCCAACTTGTACAGTAAATGTCAGAATCCCCCAATAGATTTACCCTGTTAAATAGTCCTGTTGGACACCTCAACTCTAGGTTGTGCCTATAGGGTTAATCATGAGTGGCCTAGGAGTAATGACAAAGCCCTCCAACTGGCCTGAGTATAAGGTTGCACGAAATCATCATAAGACTTATTGTTTTCCATTTTTTAATTGAGATTTCTAAACTATCATAGAGCCTGCAAATTCTCTCAGTCGTGACCCTGAAGCCTATTACAGTTGATCTAAGTTTCTTAGCAGTCCAAAGCTGCGATGTCATGATCTACAGGAAGCTGAAGTTCACTCTCCAAAGAGGAAGTTCTACATGATCTGTGTGATACCCAGGTTGAGGCCATGGGTGACCTCAAAGGGAAGGTCAAACAAGTGAAGCTCCTCGACCTCAACCTGACAGACTAGGTGTTATTCCCACAAATAAACATTGACATGTTATGGAATGTGGCTCTATATGATATGGGAGGGATGTAGTTCATATCAAAGTTAGAGTTTATCAACCTCTTTAACTCCACAATTATGAATCTTTGAAACTTTCCAGTCTTCAGCACTACCAGTGAGGTTGCGTGGTGTACCAAGTTCCTCATCAACCGGGTACATGAAAAGAGATTATGGCTTGAAAGACAGTATCCCATTCACACAAAGGATATCCATGAACTCATGGGCCTATCCATTGAAGGTGAAGACATCTCAAAAGGGTTTCAGGGCCCCAGTAAACATGGGAAGAAGAAGGGAGAAACTAGCATGTATGAAATATTTCATACACAGAGAGGGAGGTGCACAACCAAGATTGACCCCATTTTACTAGAGATGGTCATAAAAAATTGCTATGTAATTTATAGAAAGGTAATGAGGTCCTACTACAAATTCGAGTGCATGTTGGATGCCCTCTAAGTGGAGGGTTTTTGTGACAATGGAGAAGAGTTCAATTGGTGTAGTTTCCTGCTCGAAGAACTCTCGGTAGCATGCGAGGAAGCGCAGGAGAAGGGAGGAAACTTCACCTGTGGATACCTACTTGTTGCATTCACCATATTGAAGTGGACACCACCCTCAATAAGACTATTATCACCAACATATAAATGTCAAATGACAAACATTTTCGAGCCTTGTCCCTCAAGGTCGAACTTGGAAAACACAACATTCAACAATCAAGCATTCTTAAAGTGGTACAATTGGTTGCTTGACGCAACTCAGAGGTTGCACATACCATGGGAGTTGCTCAACCTAAACACAAGGAATATTACATTTAGGTTGAATCCACACCATACATTTGTTTGGCCCAGTCATGTAAAAACTGAATATTTTCACTCACAGATGTTGTCATTTTACCTGGATGAGGAGGCCTTCGACAAGGAAGTAATGTCATGGCCAGGAGTGAAATGAAACCCACACAAGTCCAGGATGCATTACCTTCTACTTGTAGATCTATGAAAGAAAAAGGGATAGGAAGCAGGGGTAGGATAGACCTCGATCCTAGAGGAACAAAAACAATATGCTCCAATGCATACCGACTCAGGAGAGGAGGAAGAAGAGATGCAACCACTAGAATGCAAGAAGAGGACACTTCCCATGTTCCTGTAGCTTCCAGAGCAAGATATGTTGACAAGTAAAGATGTCAATTCCATCCTTAAAGTATCATTCATTACAAACCCTTTGGTCAATAAACCTAGGATTGAGCTCTCCCCAGTGAATATCATGAACCCTCAACCCATATCATCAACCATACCTCGTACTCGAGTAGCCAATCGAATGGCCCAAACTATCATTGATATCAAGGATGAACATGAGATGGATACCACTGCATCCACCACCATCATCAACGAACAATCCTCAACACCCCCACAACCCCAATCACCACTGCAAGAAATGACCATCCAACCCCAAACCATTGAACCAGATCCCATGCAGTTGGACCCCCCTAAATTACCCAAGAAGATACCAAAGCTCACTAGCTTGACCCTTGAAGTCTCAATCCAGTCAATTGTTCCATTTGTGTCGATCCAAGACACTCAACCTTTTTTGGAGACTCATATTGTGCCCATACGGCAAGCCCCAAGCCCTTAGCACCCTCTCTCAATAATCAATGTTGAGAGTGACATCCAAAGAGGCAGAATCACATACATTGTGGTCCAAAAATAGGAAGAAGTACCAGAGGTTCAAAAGGAACCTGAATCAACATCAGGACGGAGTGCAACCTCGTTGCAAGAACAACTAGATCTAGTACTCTAGAACCCATAAAAGTGCATAGAGTTGGTGCAGCTCTACTTGGTGAAAGCATATATACTCCCATTCATTCTATCAATGGTAATAATGAGACTTGTGTAGCAGCTGCAAGGTCCATCTATAGAGGAGGAAGAGGTGGAGACATCATTGAAACACTCAACGGCCAGTAGACTTCCACTGTAGGTTTGAGTATCTAGGGAAGCGACTACTTCTTTTGGTGGCCTCCCTCAATGGCCATCAACACAACTATTTGGGATGATCAGAGCTTCAAATGATCAATTGGAGTAGAGGCTCCAACAGGAAGAACGAGATGTAGAGATTTCTAAGGAGAAATCACTCCTCGTTCAAGAATGCCAAATATAGGAGGAGTATGAAAAGATCCAAAAGGATCAGAAAATGGAACAGGTCCAGGAAAAGCTTGCAGAAGCTTGGCCAATAATCTAAAGGACAACACCTCAACTGCCTGAATCCAGTGTAGAAGGAGGGTCAGTGGAGCATATTGAGATACTTTGGGTAGCATGGTTGGAGTTGGCCATTTGCACTGAGATCCTTGAAGCATAGTTGTGGGAGAGTCAGTAGGAAGCAGAACAACAACTGCAGAATCTTTAAGAGAAAATGGAAAGAGTTGTTATCGAAGGAAATAACGCAAGAGAAACTCTACACAAGAAAATTGTAGAATGCACAAAGATTTTTTTGGGAAGTTAGTGACTGGATGGGGATCATTTCATGACGCAACCAGACCCTATAGGATTTGCGCATGAATATCTAGTCAGTTAATGAGGAATTTTCCATCGATATGGATTCGCTGGAGCAGTAGGAAAAGTTCTATCAGATCTAACAAGCAGACAACGGGTTGAATTCTCTATTTGAAGCATAGTCAGTAGCTAAGAAATAGATATGGGATTTTCAACCGGTTGTTCAGAAAACATATATGCAGATGCATTAGGTAGATACTACAACTGACTCAGAATGGAAATCCCTGGTTGTGTCCAAGCCTAAGGGATATATTACAGATGTGACTCAACAGTTCATGGTTGAAGCTTCACTCCTCGCTAGGAAGTAGTAGGACAAGGTTGTCAATTTCCAAGGGGTAAATAAGAGAGCCCTGGAATTGGTCCCAGAGTTGTGTCTTTTGTTTGAAGAGATGGAAAAAGAAATCACTCAAGCAAAAGCTGGGAGAAAAGAAGAGAGATAAGATAAAGGAAAGCAACATGTCAGTCCAGAGGTGACATAAGAACCAAGGACTTGACTTGAGGATGAGTCAAGGATTGTGGTTGAAGTCTTTTGGTCCCTTGATTTTGTTGTTAGAAGTTGCACAAGGGATGATGCAGTTCCAATTTTGGTCAAATAGAAGTTTTGAAAGTCACAGAGGAGAAGGAAAACAGAACAAGGAAAGAAACTGAAAATGGTTGGAAGGAAGGACAGTGAAACACCAACATGGAGAAAGAAGTTTCAACAAAACAAGAACAAAAAAGCACGTGAATTCTAAAACACGAAAATCCCAGTTGGATTATATATATGGGATGAATACGATTGTAAAGGGTTGATTATTGTTTGTTGATTTTGGGTTGTTGACGATTATGATTATGAATTGTAGGTTGTTGGAATACGTTCGAGTTCTGTGTTATTGTCCATTTTGGGTAGATTTTAGCTATGATTCTGAGAGTCTAGGTTTTTGGAACAAGACCAAGTCTGTAAAAGAGTCATGTCCAGTTGTATTGGTAAAAGAGAAAGGGTTTTGGGCTAACCTTGTCTCACAGTAATAGAGATTGTTATTAAGCTTTGGCATGGCTGAGTTGTGTCTGTATCTGAGTAGCACTATGTAATTGAGAAGAACCTTATGAATTTAATACAAAGAGGGATTCAAATTTTGAAATTATTGTGTATGTTTAGCTTCATATTATCTTGAATTTTGTTCCATATTATCTTTATGTCAGATCTGATTAATGTGATATAGTTTCTTTATGGATGCAACACAACTCTATTTTCTTTAATCTAAGTTAGGAATGTTCACACATACCTAAGTTCAAACTATCTTGTGCAAGGCTACAAATATCATAAGACTATATGGATTTTTATAAGCATTCTTCTTAACCTTCCCTATTTTCCTTGTCTTGGGTGCACTGCAGGTGAGACTTCTTCCCTTCAAGGAAGATGAAAATGCCAGCACTCTAGAATACTTCGGTACCTTTTGTTGGTAACCTGAGAAGGAACCTGGTCTAATCAATTCCACACCAACACAATCGATGAATCCCAAGGGTAACCAACAACTTGAAGGAAAGAGGAAATCCAAAAGAAAGAAGGGTAAGGGGGATAATAAGACTACGAATAATTCTGGTGAGAGTAAAAATGAGAATAAGAAGGTGAAATGTTTGTGTAATATTTTCACAGATGATCACTTGACTCACCAATGCCATCGACTTGAGGTAGCCAAAAATATCTTAGCACAGTAGCAACCTGATGTGTTAACCAACCCTTTCCCATAAGGGAAAAATAAGGCTCAAGATTCCTCTTCCATGAATGAACCTAAGGGAAATTAGGGTTCCCCTGCACCCAATGCTAATAATGGAGCTGATGTATACATGATGAGATTATATTCTCATATACAGACAAGGGATCATGATTAAGAAATGTCAGAATCTGCTAACAAGGGAAAATAAACTTCCAACCCACCACCTCCTCTTCATATTGATAGACTGTGGGAGAAACTATGACTTGCATCCCTAAGGGTGTGTTTAAAAGGCTTCTCACAACCCAAATGTGTGCCTCAACTTGCATGATGTCATTGGCATGTTGGGAGGCCATTTTCCAACATGAGTTGTCTATGTCGCCAATGGTATTAACTGTGTTTGACAACTGATATTTTAGACCAAATGGCATAATCCCCTCCTTCCCCATGGAGTTGGAGGGAAAATCCATGTGCATCGAAGTAGAAGTAGACAATGTGCCTCTCAAATAAAATCTTTTGTTAGGACGAAGTTGGATCTACTCTATGACAATGGTTGTATCCACCGTTTTTCGAGTCTTATGTTTTCCTTGCGAAGGTCAGAACATAATTGTTGATCAGTTATCCTTTTCTCATATTGAGCCTTCATCGAGGGCATCCACAGTCCTGATGATTAAAAACCTACAACAAGTTACCATCAACTTAGGTGTCGAATTGTTTCCATATGTAATGGGGAATTTTGATTATCCTCCACCTTTAAATGAAGTCAAGTTTATTTTGGTTGTCCCCGATCAACCGAAGGATGTGATATTTCAAGTAGCTTAATTTCTAATGAGTTATTTTAATGACCCATGGACTTTACCATGCCTGTCAGCTTCGATGGAAGGGGTATGGAATCATATAATGGCTATGCCTCTATCCATTGTTGAGGTTGCATACAACATTTTCCAACAAACCTCGACCAACCTTGATTTGGCTCTCTCATAGGAGTTAGATACTATTCTCGAGCCTATTTGGGCTCAAGAATCTCTTACTACTCATGATCCTTTGGACTTGGTCTTTCCCTTCGACGAGGAAATTTTGGAGGCAATGAATGGGCTGGATAGACTGCAAGATACCAGATATATAAAATATGCAGAACAGGAACGAAATGCTAGAAATAACAGAATAACAGTAAAATATCCAGCATAAGCTTCACAATACACAGAAATGATAT
>JZKD02S1739355.1:252541-271072 GCA_000966675.3 Picea glauca
AGGTCTTCTTACATCCGCCTTATTCTATTTTATTGAAAGGTCTTATTAATATTGACCTTTATTACATCCGAATACATTAATCTACCTATGTGCGGGTTAGGACCTTAACATAGACCTTGGGAATATATTCACCATAGATCTTCTTTTTTACTTGAGCCAAGGAGAGTAGAAGCATGAGAGTTCACTACAACCATGAATGGAGATGTCACTTATCCCGTTAACCCTCTAGCCATGCACAAAATCTATGCCAAGGGAAACATGGAAAGTATAGCTGAAACAATTCCAATTGACATCTCTAGAACCCTTGGCCTCATAGAAAACGTCTTCATCAGAGAAGATTGTTCCTCCTAGGAGATTTAGGTGTACACTAAATTATTTAAAGAGTTTTCAAACATTTTTTCCTAGTCTTTTGAGGAGATGCCATGCATTGACCCTCGTATAGTCAAACATGATATTAGGAATTACCCCAATGTTAAGGTTGTCTAGTAGAAGATTCACCCAGTCAATCCTCGCAAGGTAGTGTCTATCAAGGTTGAGGTAGAGAAATGAATTAAGGTTGGTTTCATCTATCCAGTGCAATTGACGAAATGGGTGTCAAACCCTATTCCTATCAACAAAGAACAAGGTACAATTCGTGTGTGTATAGACTTTCGTGATATGAAAAAAGATTTCCCGAAATATAATTTTCCAACCTCTTTCATTGATTAGATTTTCGATGAATATGCGGGCTATGAACTTGTTTCTTTTATGGATGGTTTTTCCAGGTACAACTAGATTCAGATCAAACCCAAGGATCAACATAAAACAACATTTATATGTCTTAGGGATACATTCGCATACAAGAAAATGCCTTTTGGCCTTAAGAATGTTGGAGCCACTTTTCAGTGGACCATGTTGTTCAGCTTCCATGGCCTCAAGCATATAGTCAAGGTGTATCTTAATGATATGACATCATGTTCTCGTAAGAGATCTAATAATCTCGCCCATTTACAACTTAGCTTTGAGAGGCGTCCCTACTACTGGATTCACTTAAATCTGAACAAGTGTAGACTTTGCATAACATCAAGACGTTTGTAAGGTTTTATCATGTCCACTAAAGGGATCATGGCCGATCCTCTGAAGTTTGAGGCAACAGTTCAATTGCCTCCCCCACGCACAATTTCCCAGCTTCAAAGTCTACAGTTGAAAGCTAGGTTTCTTCAGCAATTTGTTGCCAACTATGTCAATATTACTAAAGGGTTTATGCGTCTCTTGAAAAAGGGGTCCCATTTTGTTGGGATGAAGTGGCTCAATGCTCTTTTAAAGCATTGAAATGTTCTCTTACATCTGCCCTACTTCTCAGTCCTCCATATTATGGCAAGGATTTCTTGTTGTACTTGGTTGCAATAGAGTCTAATATTGGCATGGTCTTGGTTCAAGAGGACGATGTGCTCAAGGATCATGCTATCTACTATCTTATTCGAGGTTTAGTTGGATTGGAACTCAACTACACACATGCTGAGAAACTACCTTTGGCAATGAGTTGTCCATGCAGTCCAAATGTTCTATCATTACATTCTACTTTGAAAGACCATCGTCATAGTTTTCGTGAATCCTTTTCAATATGTGTTGACACGATGAGTCATTGACATGAAAATTAGTCAATGGATAGTCATTCTTCAATAATTTGTCTTGGATTTTTTTCGGCAAAGTCTAAAAGGTCTTTGGTCTTTTCTTGGCTAATTTCAAAACTTCCAGTCGAGAGTGGTAACGATTTTCTTGAAGAGTCATTGATCAATGGAGACTTTTTCCTTATTGCATCTTCAGACCCTTAGTATGGAGATATACTCATGTATCTTTATACTTTGAAGTTCCCTTCCTCTGCTTCTTGCAATGAGCGTTGAAGGATACGTCATCAAGCACATAACTATTTGATCATTGATGATACTTTATATCATCGAGGATTCGATCAGGGATGGTTTTAAGGATGGAAAATTATTTTAAAATGTAGAAACCTTGGTGAATCTTACTAATCCTTGATATGCCAATTATAAAATGTTTGGCAATATTTTTGTAAAAATATTCAAAATTTTAAGGATTTTATATAGTTTGTATAAAATTTTGGCGATTTTTAAGCTAAAATAATTTTATCCTTTATAATTTGGGCGAATCATTTTTAGAATAGAGAATCGTTTTTTGGGAAACAACATGAAAAATTAACCCATGAGAGAAATTTATCCCCTAAAATCATCCCTGGAGTCGATTGCATTATCCTTCATTGTCTCACTCACGAAGAGGTAGAGCTTGTGTTGAATGATTGTCACACTGGAGCATGTGGTGGTCACTTGTTTGGGTTGGAAACAACCCAAAAACTTATTCACGCTAGATAAGTCTAGCCCTCGTTGATCAAAGATTGTGTAGAGGTGGTCAAGAAGTGTCACCTGTGTCAGATCATCTCTCGGAAGATGTGGCCACACTCTACTCCCATGGTTTTGGTTATTGTTTTTGGTCCCTTCACTAAGCGGGGGATTGATTTCACTACATTCCACCTGACTTTGGCTAGGGGGAATTGTTACATCATTGTGGCAGTAGACTACTTCATTAAGTGGGTCGAGGCCATGCCGACATTTAGTAATGATGGAGAAACAAATGTGCTTTTCATTTTTAACCAGAATGTAGCCAGGTTCGGTATTCCCAAGGATAATTTCATAGACCATGGAATTCACTTCCAGAATAAGATGATGATCGAGTTAACATCAAAACTTGGGTTTAAGAAAGAATGTTTTTCACCCTACTATCCACAGGAGAATGATCAAGTGGATTTTGTTAATAAATCTCTCAATACTATTCTCCAATGGACGATCAATTCATCCAAGTTGAATTGGCATTTGATGTTGTACTTGACACTTTGGGAATATCAAACATTAGTCAAGACTACTACTGATTTCTCTCCTTTCCATCTCATTTATGGGATGGAGGTAGTCTTTCCCATTGAGCTCCAAATTCCCTCTCTTAAGTTGTCAATGGAACTACTGCCTAACACAACTACACTTGAAGATCGTCTCCTATATATCGAGCATCTCGATGAGCAACATTGAGATGCATCCTTAGCCAACAAGGCTCACAAACAACGTGTCAAGTGTCAATATGATCAGTACATCCACCCTATATTTTTCTCTGAAGGAAATATTGTCTTAGTCTATGAACAAGATAAATATCCCTTGGGGGTAGGAAAATTCAAACCCATGTGGTTCAGACCGTTCATTATTAATAAAGTCTTAGAAAAGGGTGCTTATCAACAGGTTGATTTTGAAGGTAATGCTTTATCTAAGCCTAGAAATGGGCTCTTCCTTAAGAAGCATTATTCTTAGGTTGGTCACTTTGGTGTGAATTATTGTATATAATGTGTAGTTTTATTTATACATTTTGTGTCTTTTTGTCTTATGGACGTGTAATTTATTGTGTTTTTTCACTATGGAAGATGTCAAGTGAAAATGAGGCTTATGTTGGGTTCGCAGATGGTGCTAGCTGACACACTTGGAGGATTTCTTACACAAATTGGGTGATGTTTACGCCCATTGGTCAGTTGGTGTCTTTCAGAGGTGTTTGTCTAGGAAAAGAAACCAATAACATTGTTGAGTATAGTGTTGTAATAGTTACTACATGATGCATTGTCGTATGGTATTTCTCACCTCCAAATTTATCTAGATTATCAATTGGTCGTGTCTCAGTTAAATGGAGTGTGCCATATCTATGATCCCACCCTTCATCGATGATTCCTTAGGGTAGGTCTCTTAGAATTCTATTTTGATTATATTGCATATATTCATATTCCTAGGAGATGTAATAAACTAACTAATGCATTGGCTAATCATGTATTAAATGGGCATCTTGCACACAGATAAAAGTAAAAACACACACATACACGCATATGTAAATACATTTATACAAAAATAATTACTCCATAGGGAAAAAAATATGTACATATATAATAATATGTCCAAAAATAATGTCATAAGTACAAAATGTGGGCCATAAAGCCTCAAATAGAGTCGATATACATCATTGGGGTCAAGCCCTCACTACATAAGAGAGTACAAAAAGAGTTCTCTTGGTCCAGTGATAACTATGGTTTAGGCATGTTGGCCCTAGCATAATGTACTACGATGTTCACAAGACGCCGAAATAATTTAACCCAAGTCTTGGGTACTCCTACCACATGCAGTTGCATGGCCAGGGGTAGGTCCTCAATATATACCATTGATACATGACGAGTGAGAGTTTTTAGGTTCCTCTCCACTCATCTCAATAATATATTAGCCTCTTCGACTGGTAGCCCTACCACTACTGTTGGTACGACATCCTCTCAAGGACGATGCATGTTCCTGGAGAAGTAGGCTAGTCATATTGGTCCCGCGTCTATATATAACATATTACTAAGTTATTACTTTGATGTTCCCATAAAAAAGGATAATATTTAAAAGCTAAAAATAAAATAACTTCAATATATAAATAATGATGTGTACATAAATCTCTGCACTCCTCACCAGGGGGAACATGCATATCAGGGTCCCTCAGTAAACTGATCACTACATAGGGGTAGTCTTCTATTGTAGGGATTTTATAGGCCCACTAGTCAAAGAACTTGTTGTTGAATACCTCCTCCACTCTCCCTACTCCCTGTCAAGGAAACAAAGTCACCCATCTCCATAATTCTAGAAAGGAGGCAATATTTCCTCGTACTGTCTCTCGTGGGATAAGGCCTTACACTCTCTCAAAAAAGAAAGTGCACAAGATAATCCAAAACCCAAAGTTCTTGTTTGTTCTTCTCTTGCAGTCAGTCAGTTGTTTCTTCATATAAGTGAGCATCGTGGTGCTCTAGTCAAATATAGTGTCCTATAAACAATGAGTTTCACAATGCATCTTTGCACATGAGGCATGGTGAAGTGTTGTATATCATGTAATATTCCCAACCATATACAATATTATCCGTAGGTTGAGGCTTGTTATCTTATGAATTTTAACTTGTGAGCCTATTTTCTTAGTTCCAACCTCACACAACATGAAAATATAGTCCTCTATGTTGTGTGGTCCTAGAGGGAAAGTCCTCAAGTTACTCGGTTCCCCCCTCCTGGAGAGACCGGTCAAAAAATATATATCCTCCATAGTAGGAGCCAATGATTGGCCCTCTAGAATTAAGGCCTTTGTGTTTGGGTTCCAGTACTCTATCAAATGATTTAGTAACCTGGGTTGTGCCATCATGAATGGGCAACGATGCCCCAGTTCGGTCCTCTTTTTCCCTAGTCTTGGCTTGCTGGGTGCTTGGGTTTCTTTTTAGAGGATATTTAGGTCATTATTATGAACTTTTTATTTTGGTTTGGTGTTTTTATGAGATGGGTTACACTCACATCATCCTGTGGTGAAGTTGTATTTTTGACACTTTCATGTAGGTTAGGTTCTCATCACCTTGCATATTTCATGTTGTTGACTTTTTCCGCTTTCCCATAGGATCGATCCCACCGAAGTGTGACACAAAACTTTCTATGTTTCTTTAGAAGTGTCATAGTTAGGTGGTAGATCCTCCCTCTACATGGATTCCCTAGGTAGATACTTTGCTTCATTTTGGTGTCCATACTGTGAGTTTTCCATAGGCTTGGGAGTCCTTTTAGTCCTGCCATGGCTATGTGTTGAAGCTACATTATTCTTTGTCTTTTTCTGGCCTACACCTGAGGGACTCCCTAAGACCATGGTTTGTTGTCTTTCAAGATTGATTAAACTTTGAAAGAAACAACTAACAAAAAATTATTTATCCTTTTCGGTCTCGTTAAGATTACTTAAGAAAACGAACCCCCCTGGAGTCTTCTTATTTATCCTTCTCGATCTCGATATAAAATTGAAAATATTTTTGAACAATCTTGTTGACCTTCACATTTTCCAAACTAAAATTTGAAGGCACATCTTTTCGATGATAGTTTATCCCTTTTCGGTCCGAATGGCTATTTTTTATGAAAAAGGTATGCCCTAGGAGCTACGGTTTTCTAGGAGAGTATTCTTAGGTGTAAGTTTAACCCTTTTTCGGACCTGAGAGACTAAACTTGAGAAAAATGTCCATTCTCTCTAGTTTTGGTTTATCTCTTTTTTGAGTCTTGGAGATTATCTATGAAAAAAAGAAACCCCTTGGAGTCCATAGTTAAGATCTTTTTCAGACTCCCTAAATATGAAAATATCATCGAGTGACCTTGTTCCTTTCACACTCGTTAATTGGTCCAGAATGAATATCTATTTGGCATAAGTTTAACCCTTTTTCCAACCAATAGATTACCTAGGAAAAAGGTACGCCTCAGGAGACATGTCTCGCCGAGAGAGTTCTCCTAAGTTATGTTTAATACTTTTTCGAGCTCAAGGGACTAAATTAAGAAAAAGGTAGTGAATCCATAGTTAATCTCTTTTTCAGACTCCTTAAAATTTTAAACATATCCTAGTGATCTTGTCTCTGTCACACTCGTTGAAATGGTTTTGAAGAGACGTTCTTTCAGTATAACTTTAACCCTTTTCTAGACTGACTGGACTAAGTACGAAAAATGAATACTCTAGCCCTAGTGATTAGAATATTTATACTTGGTATGATTTTATTCTTTTCAGGCCATGGAGACTAACCTTACAAAAAATATCACTCTGGAGTCCTCTTTTAGTGTTTTTCAGACTCTCTAAAAAGTGAAAAACCACCAAGCTTACCTTCTCTGGGCTCGTAAAACTTCACATGGAAGGACTCTTGTTGTGTCATGTTTTAATTGCATCACATGTCTCATCCTTGCGTCTTTGGCCTAATGATGGCTTCATGTTTCTATTACTTCCCTTAGAACATTCTTTAGGTGCAAGCATTGTAGCACTTTTTTCCCCTTGTGATCTGACACCTTGACCCATGGAGGAATTTTCCTGAGTGTTCTTATCATACACATGTATCCTTGGACTAAGAATTAGTATGTTCCATGTGCTTGGAACCAGTTTTCTTTCCCATGACACTCATTCCTCCTTTGTAATGTAGCATTCTTTTATTCTTTTTCAATCTCGTTAAAAATTTGAAAAAGATAAAAAAAATCAAATATTCCAAAAAGAGGGGACAAGATATACATTCTCTTTTAGCGAAAGAAAGATATTCTCCCTTGGACAAAGAACATTCTTTTGTTTATTCTTCAAGCATTGGGATCTAGTATGACCTTAGGAATTTGTTCTCGTTACATAGAGTTATGTCCTCCTCTGTTTGGTTACTCTTCCACACATATCGAGAGTTTATAGTGTCTTCTGTGTCATAGAATTATGTCAATAATATGATCTCTAATTCTCATCATTTTTTCATTTTGTTGTCCATGAGAAGTTTTCCCAACCTGATTCATCCATTTTGGAGTTGGTCTCTTTACTTTCATGAGTCGACCATCTCGAGAATCCAGTCAAGTTCATATTCAAAATCAATGAAGTTCAGTACATGTTGTTTAAGTTATTTCATTCTTTCCATGACGGTTTTGTTGAGGAAAAGATATGAAATTATATTACTCAAGCATTTTCAGATCTTTCTTGGGTAAGGCAAGATAGTCAGGAATGTTACCCTATGTTTATAGCCTCAAAAAGTGTTTCCCAATTCACAAATATTAATTACAAGGGCTTATGCTGATTTTTTTGAATAAAAGATTGTTACAAAAATATAACATTTTTATATAATTTTCTAAATATATCAGATTGCAAAAGAAAATGTGGAGATCAAAAGAAAAAATACCAAGTCACGTATGAACATAGATGAGACATAATAAAAATTGATTTATTTCATTCCAAGAAATCAAAAGAATGTTCTCTTTACAAAATCCCTTTGTGGGGCATGGACCAAGGTCAAACTTAGATATCCCTAATGAAAACCATACAAAAGGACTCCGACAAGAAGTAAAAACTAAAATTTAAAATCTAGATCAACTTGCCATAAACTGCTTCCCACTTGACTCTGCAAAATATCCTTTATCAGTCATAAAATTTAATTCATAAATAGACAAGTCTACACATACTATCAAAGATAGATCAACACCTCTGAAACAAGCATTTGAATGATATGATTCAGTTTTGAATCTTGTTGTCTACAATAGGACCCTCTTTTCATAAAAGAGAATTAGGCCTTTGATGAATTCAAGAATGAATGAAAACTGAACTATCTCAATAAAACTTAAGAGAAAATCTTAGTATGCTTTCTCCTTCTATTCTCCCCTTGTTCTTCCTTCTCATTTGGCTTTTATGCACTCCAAATTAGTTGAAGTAGTTCAACTACTTCATTTAGTTAAGTTAACTAAAACTCAACTAAATTTTAGTTTAGGGGAATAATTAACAATAATAATAATAAGGGTCTTTTAATAAATCATAACTAGTAGGTGGGACCCCTTGTGACTCCCTTTAATTTCTTTAACAAAAATAAACATAACTAGACATTAAATTAGACACATCCCTCCTTGTGGATCCCATAATCATTTCCATAATTTGAAAATTAAATATCAATGATATTTCAAATCATATACAGACATATAATATCCAAATATCCAAAAATAGTATGTTGTCCAAAACCTTCAGCAGTCCACTGTCCTCAATAAAACAATAATAAAGTATAATAAAAAATCGTATTTTCCATTTTGAGAGGAAAATTTTCCTTTGTTGTTGCTATCCCCTTTTGACTTCTCTGAATTATCCTTAGGTTGTGTAGAGCCTTGAGGCTTGATATCACTCATGACATGAGAACAGTCATATTTCAAGTTCATATAGGATGAAACAGATTTGGTCGAATCACTTGAAGGAGAGGAGGGGGAAACAACATCTTTTCCTTTATCATGCATATAGTGGGATTTGGTTTTGAGTATTTTTATTGTGTGGAAGGACTATATAGGTGAGTGTGTAGGGGAAATCTAGACATTTGGGTTAACAGGTGGAGGAGGAGCAGGTAAAGAATTTTGTTTCCAGCCACGATGGTGGGAGACTGTTGGGTGAACAATTTCCTGCCATCTGTCATTATCGGGAACTTCAAGTTGCAGAGAAACATGAGGGGGTACAAGGATACCAGGGACATGATGGGGTTGGAAAGGAGGCCTCTCTGATCTAGGTTGGACTACCCCTTTTCCAATCCAATTGAAATTGGTTGGATCTGCATCGAAATGTATTGAGAATATGGGCCTTTTAGGCCCTCTACTCCAATTCCCTCTGCCCCTATTATTTCATCCATGACTTCCTCTACTAAATAATATCATCATGTATGCAACAATTATTAGCAACTAGATTCTTAAACAGACCATACATGACATTATATTACTATGAAACAAAGTTTGGCTTAGCAATCACATCAAAACCATGCAATCCAATCCATAAGATTCATTTAATAATTGTCAATGAGTAGGGGGTGAATTAGGGTTCAGGGATATCTGAGGGGATTGTATTGAGAGAAAACGTGAGAAAATCAAAGGGAGTAAGAACATGACTACTTCTCAACAATTCATTAAACAATCGATTGTGCAACAATAACCAAAACATATTAGTTTCCATCTATCTTTGTGTTATTTCTTAATCGTTGTAATACAAATATTTAACTCAATTTTAAAGAACAGGGCATGTAAAATGAATCTGGGATCGTGAGGTGATTTGTAATTACTGAAAAAGTGAGAAAATGACAGGGAATTAAATGGATACTGTTCATAAAATAATTAGCTCAATCAATTATCATAACTTTGTTCAAATTTTAATCCAAAAAGAATCCACCTCAAGAACAAAACATTCATTGTTCTTCAATCGTATACAGAATTGCTTGTTGTTCCAATAATTAAATTTCCCATAATTTTTTTATCTATAAAATTATGTGCATTTATAAATTATGGAAACATTTCCCATTCAAAATTACGGTATATACTAACGATTATCTCTTCTTTTTAAAATAATCCAAACATGCAAAACAATTCTTGGTCGATAATACACCATGATAAACAATCAACAATCATTGTTCTTTAATCAACAATCAGGCTCGATCTAGTATACATGGTTGCCTTTAAAACAAACATAGACAGACTTAAAATCATGCCCAATCATACATAGGTCTTCAATAATCGACACAATATTGAATCGACAACAATAGTCAACTCAACATAAACCTCGAGCTTGAAATCTATGTGTATCAACATATATAAACTTATTTTTAAACAACTTGATAATCTGCATGATGATTCCAATATAACCATATCATGTATGAAGCGAAAAGAGATAGATTGACACACATGCATCTCTTTTTACCTTTCCAAACCCCCGATCGGGCTTGGAAAAATTCACATAGGTGTATTCTTATGAAAGAAAGATCATGTTGGATAAAATACAGTGGTCGAAAGCAAAAACGAATAGAAAGATAACTCTCGACTATATGAAACCACTCATTTCCATTCTTACTTGTCCAAACAAATTCATCACATAAGGATTAGACAAAGACTTGACCAAGAGGATGGTTTTATAAACATGATAACACGTTTCTTTAAAATTCCATAACCATTAAACTGATAACCCAATACTTTCCAAACCCCAGAAGGTGTCCGAGGAGAGCATAGGTAGTCAGAGTCTGAGTTGGGCCCTTTACAAATTAAATGCAGAGAGGCAACGAAACCTTCTTTCCCTTTTAAAACATAGATAGATAATGGTATTCCAAATCCTCATTTCCATTTTCCATCAATTAATCAACCACATACCACAATGTAATCTCAAAACAGAGAGCCACACTCTTCTAAAAAAATACAGTCTTTCGTCTTATACTTTCAAGCCTTTGAGAGAATCATAAGTGAACACCCGAGTACAGAAAAGGTGATTCGAGTAAAACAATCCAGTTTACACACAGGTGCTATTAAAATTTTTTTACAGAGAGGAACGAGGGTTAACTTTAACAGTGGAGGGTACTCAAAAATCACAGAGGGATAATGTTTCTTTCCAACACCCAATAGGTCAAACACCTTTCGAAAACAATTGACAGTGAGGCCACATAGAGTTATAATTATAGTAGGGATGAGAGGAGTGGTGTGTATAAGATATTCATATCCTCATATCCATTAAATACACAGGCCTGTATTAACATTCGGGGCCAACCAAGACTGGGTTTTTTGGAAAGATTCCAGCGACAAGATAGTAAGGAATGACCATCAACAACAGCTCAGGGTTTAAACAAAGAACACACCAACTGTCGACATTTTATCTACAATTGTATAAGGATTACCACAACAACTGAGGGGGAAACATGTTGACAGACACTGATACAAATAACAGTGAATAAAAACCATCAACCATCAAACTCAAAGCTCTATTGCACCAGTTTCACCACTATTCCATAGAGAACAATCAATAAAAACCAACTTGACCAATAGATGACCTTTATAATCAATAATACCCATTTATCTACTTACAATTTATCAACATTTTACAATCATCGCAGAGAGCCATAACACCATATTTTCACACAGTCAAAGAACTTCAATAAAACACAAAATCCATGCATCACTGAGTCACCATTTGGTTCATAAAATAGAGAGTTCATCATGGATGGAAAGTTCAGAGCCATACATGTGAGAAAATTGTTTCAATGGTGAATCGATCGAGTTTTACCTTGACAATCCTAGAAAAGCGGATCTTCACAACCAACAAAGAAACAATGCAACAAAGCTATGGTGATGGGCATTAGGCAAGGTTTGGAGTGACGTGAAGTAAATGCACGTTGCTTCCTCACCTGGCCCCATTCAATTCAATGTACAAGACAACTTGATAAACATAACATCCAACATTAAATCAACCATATAACCAACACATAATCAATGTCACTCCATCATAATGCATGATACCATACATATTGCATAGTGTGCCACCCGAGATATCTCATATCTCTACATTAACCTTTTCCATAACTTCGCACCATAATCACATCAAAATTGCTATATGTGCCTCTATTCGACCATAATAATATTTTCATAGTTTTTTCAGCAAACAAATAGCATAATAGCTAGGACTAACACTTGTACCCATTAATTCTTTCATTATAAGTTTGCATGTAGTCGTTTATCATAGCTTAAGGATTAATACATAGTTTCTCTTCTTTTGTTATAAATCTAGAATCTTTTCATGTAGTTTTTTTATTATAGCTTTAGAACTTTTCCATAGTTTTTTCCCTTGTTTTGATCATGCTACCATTTAATTATTCCTTGCATATATGTGGATAAGTAATCAATATATGAATTAGTGACAAGGTTATAGCATAACACCTATGAACAACATGATCCTCATACCCATGAAATTGTTTTGTGACGCAAGTGATTACCAATAGCATTCAACAATAATGTATTAGCCATTGATTATCACGCCAAATGAAACCAACATTGCATCATCACAAATGTAGGATTGTGTAGGCAACACCATAACAACAACAAAATATGTGTAATGTGTCTATCCTTGCACCTGCAGTCTACAAACCTACTAGTATCATATTATTATCATAATTAAAGAATAGCGCTTTAGCAATCCTTTGCGTGCGGAATTCATCGTTGTGATTTTAATTGTCAACAACTAGCGACTCCACAAGGAAATCTATTTCCAATAGATTAAGAACTTAGAATGTGTAGTTTCGCATACCAATAACATCATATGAAGAAGATATACATCAAAATGATTATGCCACAGGGGGAAGTGAGTGGATTTAAGGGAAAAATGACTGGAAATTTGGGAATAACTCATGGAAAGTGTTAAGTATGAGGGGGTTTATCCATGTAAGTGTAATCATTCAATTAATCATAATAAAGTGTTCTTGAATTCAAGGAGAAAAATTTCTGATATGCTCTTTTGAATCTTGAAATGGATGGATGAAAAGTAAAGCAGAAGTGGGATAAATTCAACTATCTTATGAAACAATAGTTGAAGCAGATAACAATTTCAATGATCCTTTCGAGAGGAACATCATGACAGTTGTGTAACTTTATTGTTATTGATTAACAATACTTTGCAGAATAGCGTCGTTGTGGAAAAACTGATCCAAAATTTTATTTTGACAAGAAATGAAGTCAAAAGAAACAAAAAGCAAGAAATGTCATAGAAGAAATGAAAAAGCAGAATTGAAATAAGCAGAATTGAGAAAAAAAGAAGGAAATGACAGAAATGTAAAACATAAATGTAAAATGAAGTAATTAAAACTATTATAATACATAAAATATTCCATACAATGTTAAACTTTTCAAGTTGGTTCCATGTAATGTTTTAAGTGGGAACCATTAGTGCTATAGGAAAACAACTGCTCTTGTAAGTCCTTTAGGATGTAATAATTTGCACCCGGGACAAAAACGATCTTAAAAGGACCCAACCATAATTTTTGGAACTTCGAATTCCTTCCTCTATCGGCATGAGATGAATCCCACAAAAATACCTTCTCATTGACTTTAAATTTGATAGCCTTGACACTTTTGTTGAAATATATTTTAACGGTTTGTTGTCTTCTCTTTTTATTATCCATGAAAACGTATTTTGCTCCTCTAAAGTCAAAATTGAATTCATTCTTTGAGAGACATCAGAAGAATTTAATTCTTTGACCTATAACATTAACCTTAGAGAGGAAAGTTCCATCTCGGTAGGTAGAATGGCTTCTTAACCATAAATAAGCTGGAAAGGAGTGCAACTAGTGCTCACCTTGTTGGTAGTGCGATCTTCCCAAAGGGTGTAAGTGAGGAGAGTGTGCCACTAATGAGGCTTATCTTCAATGAGCCTATTGATAATTCTAACAAGATTCTTGTTGGTAGACTCAACCTGCCCATTACCTTGAGGATAATAAGCCGATGAGGTAAACATTTTAACCCCCCAACTTTGCTAAATATTGGGTTAGCTTAGCAGAAATAAAGGTGAGACCATTATCTGTAATGATTTCCAAAGGAAGTCCAAATTTGGAAAAAATATCAGTTTCAAGAAAATAAATCACCTGCTCATCCTGTGAATGTTTAAGTCGGACAACTTCAGTCCATTTTGTAAAATAGTTTGTGGTTGTCAAGATAAAGACTTATCCTGTTGAAGATGGAGGATTAATAGGACCAATAAAGTCTAAACCCCATTTTGAAAAAGGAAAGTCAAGAAGGACATGTTGTAAAGGCATAGCAAAAAGACGCTATTTCCCAGCAAATTTCTGGCACTTATCGCAAGATATCGAAAAATTATAAGAATCACGAAATATTGAAGGCCAATAGTACCCTTTCCTGACAATGTTGAAAGCATTTTTTTTAGTATAAAAGTGAGCTCCTACATGAATAAAAAAGTTCGAAGAACCATGAGTCTCTTGCAACAATTTTTGTGCTTCCTCATTGTTCATATAGCGAAGTAACATACCATCGATAGATATTCTAAAAAAGAAGTCTCCTATAATGATGTATCTAACATATTCGAGGTGGAGCCTTATTCTTTGATGAGTGTCTAAGTTATCTAGACATATTTTATTTTGCAAGTAGTAAACCGAATCTTTATACCAAGGATGTTCAGACACATGAAGAGTTTGATTGTCAATGTAAGATAGTGTTGATAGAGAGCTATCATGTTCATAAATTTCTTCACTTATTTCAGCATGTTGAGCTAAGTGAAGGGCTAAGTCACGTCCCTTGATAGTTTTAGAAGTCATGATGGTTAGATCATGCTCCTAAATCCTGGCAAGACAATGTGAAATATTTCTTGAGAGATAAGTTTATGAGAGTAAGAACTTGACAACAAGTAAAGGGAATTTTACCGGCATATGCTTACCTAAGATGAAGTGGAAAAAAAATTCAACAACTTTAACAAGAGAACAAACATGATTTTCAATAAAAGAATATTTAAATTCATCATCATACAAGCTTTGACTCATGTAAGCCACTAGTTTTTCATTATCTTGGTCATCACATTGAAGGAGGATAGTAGAAACTGCTTCCTCTATGGAATTAGTATATATTATAAATTCTTTCTCAAAATATGGCTAAGCCAAAACTGATGCAGAACTGATTGCTTTCTTGATCCCTACGAAAGCATTTTCGACATCATCTGTCCAAGCAAAGGAATGATCTTGCTTAAGGATATTATGAATTGGCTTGACCATTACATCAAAATCAGGAAAAAACCTACGAACGAAGTTAATAACACCCATAAAATCTTGAACCTCCTTCTTGGAAGTAGGAGTAGGAAGATTTAGGGTAGCAGTAAAGCTTTCAGGATCAATGCTTAATCATGAATCTGAGACAATGTGTCCAAGGAGCTTGCCTTGGTAACATCGAAAATAGACTTGGAAGGATTTAAATAAATTCCAAATTGTCTGCATCACATGAGAATCTTTCTAATATGATGGAAATGATCTTATTGGTTTTTAGAATACACAGTTAAGTCATCAAGATAAATATGAATAATTTTACCGATCAAATCGTCAAAAGCTATTTACATAGCTCTTTGAAAAGTAGCACCTGCATTAGATAAGCCAAAAGACATATGTTCATAAGAAAATTTTCCCCAACGAGTAATAAAAGTGGTTTTAAATCTATCTTCTCTTTTCACCTTTATTTGATTATAACCATAAAAACCATCAAGTAAGGACATCATCTGTGACCCTGCAAAATCATTTCCAAATTAGGGAGAGGAAAATGGTCTTTAATGTTGGCCCTATTCAATGTGAGAAAATCAACGCATAATCTGATCTGACCTATTGATTTCCAAATGGGAACCAAATTAGAAACCCACTCAGAATACTTAACATGGAAAATTATCCCAGCGTTCAGGAGTTTTTCCAACTCTTTCTGAATAGTTTCTTCCAGTGCAGGTTTAATGGGTCTTTATTTTTTCCTAACTAGTTTTATGCCTTCCTTGATAGAAATGGCATGTTGTATAATAGTTGGATCAAAACCATGAAGATCCTCATAGGACCAAGCAAAAAAATCTTGAAATTCACCAAGCAACTTAGTGAACTTCATTTTTTCTTCTTCAGAACATTGGGAACCTATTTTAATGTTCTTTGGAGACTCAGGTGTTCCAATGTTCAAGTAAATGGTTTCACCCACTTTCCTTTTTGACTCCTCTTCTTTATGTTTATCATTTTTTCCTACATCACTCAATGAAAATGAACTTTCTAGAGGAGTCAATCCCTTATGAATTTTGTTATCTTCCATTGATATGATTTCCTTAGGATTATAAGGTTCATTTTGAATAAAAGATCAGATGCCCTCATCATAAGGGAAGACCTTCCATGACTCTATATTTTCTGGGATATGCAGACAATACAAAGATTGACAATTTAAATTAGGTCTTTATAGCATAAGTTGTCGATTAGGAGAGGATGCAAAAACAACCAACCTGTCAGCCATTGAATTCAATTCCCTTTTAACAAGAGTGATGTTGAAAGATAGCAAGTTTGAGATAAGTACCCAAACAATTTGGTTGTAAGGTTTCATTAACTTGTTGCTAGGAGAATATATCTTACGTACAAGATTTACAACAAGTTTGAAATCTCCAAAAATTGTAAGGTGACCACAACCCAGATTATAGGCATTTTCAATGCCTAGGAGTAATGCTTCAAATTCAGTGACATTGTTTGTGCAAGAAAACTCTAACCTATAGGAAAAGTTACAAATTTTACCCACAGGAGAGTACAAGATAATACCAGCTATGTTTCCTTCACTGGAGCATGAACCATCAAAATGCATATGCCACATCCCATCCTCTATGTCGATTTGTTCCAAGGGATTGTTGTCCTGATCAACAAACATGGATTACACTCCTAGGTCCTCTTTGATATAATTCACATTAGGTTGTGGGATTCTTTCTATGTAAGGTGAAATTCTCCCCTCTCTTAAGACTATGATGTTTTTACCGTTTTGAGGAATGGATAAGTGTGTCCCATTGAGTGAGAGGTATCCACCCGTCAAAGCTTTCCAATCTCTTCCTAAGATGATTGAGTAATTACTCACTGGCATATCTATTGCATTAATATTAAGGGTTGTCTTTATTTCAGGGTGCGCGCACAAAACCAAGGTCACTTCCTTGATCTCACCTATGGTCGTTTGTTGTAAACTATTATAAGAGATCATGCTTCTGGTGTTTTCATTTGTACAAGAAAATCCTAGCTCTTCCATAATGATTTTTGACATTACACTTGGGCCCGAACTGCCATCAATGAGACAAAAATGGGCAATCTTGTCCATAATATTTACAAAAATATAAAACAGAGGGTTTTTTATAGGGTTCTTAAATTTATGTACACCTACTTTATTTACAGTTGAATCCTCTTCATCTACCTCTTCATAGAGGTTGGCTACAATGGAATCTTTTCCTTCCCTAAAATTTTTTAGATGCTTTTGTTGCTCATGGACGAAAACCATGTCGAGGAGGGTAGCATATGCTTTTATATTATCCAATTGATTAAGAATGTTGTATTTGGAAGAGGGAAGAGGGGAGGTAGTTCCTTGACTGTCAGGAGATTTAGAAACCTGAACAGTAGTAGTTGGTGAAGATGAGCTTGGGCTTGAAGAAGTGCGAGGAGGATCATATTTTCCTTTTGGAGCATAGGATTTATTCCTAGTATTTATGATCATAAAATCCTCTAGCTATGAAAATTCTAGGAAAACAATGGTAGTTTAATGTCTTTTACCAAAGATTTTATCTCTAGAACTCCTCTTTACTTCAAATGTACTTTCATCATGGTGTTCCTTGCAAATGTTACACCAACTATGAGGCATGATAGTTTTAGGTTGAAAGTTATTTTCATTGAGATTATTTAAAGGTGGTGAAGAAGAATATGAGGCCCTAGGGGTAAGAGAGGAGACATTTCCTTTCTTCTCAAATTCTATCATTTGATTATTCATGTCTTGTACAAGCTATAATAGGGAGGACATCTTCGTCTGTTTAACTGAGTCTCCCTTAGGAAGACCTATTATTTCAATTTGTTCCTCATACTCTAAACAAGTGTGCAAAGTGGAAACAAGGTTATAGATGGCCTTTTTCTCAAGCCTATGATGGTAGGAGGAATTTAATTCATTATAATAATGCATGAAAGTGGCTTGGTTATGAGGGTGAATGAGTTCATGGATTTGGTTGTATAATTTGGTGAAACACAAGTTGAAGGACTTGATAGTTTCACCATCCTTATAAGCGATTTTATTGTACTCTCGTAACTTCTTAGTTGGGATTTTTGATTGCCCATAGGTAGATTTGAACCAATATAATAAATCCTCCCAAGTAGAAATAATATTAGGATGAAGGTCAAATAAATCTGATGCAGCCTTCCATTCAAGGGAATTCACAAATAAGCACATACAAGTGTCATTTTCATTGGCTCCTATGTTGTGAAAAGCATTAGAAAATTCCACCAAGTGTTCATTCGTAGTGACCATGTTATTCTCCGAAAAACTAGGGAGATTATGTAAGGTAGCTAGAGAGGTAGTTGGGGGGGGCAGAGGGCCCATAGTGATAATAGTGGAGGTCATTCAATGTAAGGTGGACTAGGTCCACTATATTATTAAATAAGGCCCACTA
>JZKD02S1739355.1:294476-308184 GCA_000966675.3 Picea glauca
GTGTTGTATCTGCATGTGCATTTTCCTTCATGTCCAAATACCTTCATCAATCTTGCGGTCCAAAACCCATGACTAGGGTTGACATCAATGACAACAACCAATCTTCCAACAGTCTGTATTGCTTCTACCCAGTAGGTTTGACCAATATTCTTCTCATTCATCATTGACCTGGCCATTTTCTTAGCTATTATGTTTTTCCTTTAAACTACTCCATTTTGTTGTGGCATTCCTAGGATAGTGTATTATCTCTTGATCCCATGTTTATCACAAAATTCCTTGAAATCACTTGACATAAATTCTCCTCCTCTATTTGATCTTACAACCTTTAATATGTTGCCTATTTGTTTTTCTATTAAAGCCTTAAATATTTTAAATTTCTCAAATTCTTCAGATTTTTCTTTGAGAAAAGCAACCCAAGTGAGTCTGGAGTAATCATCAATGATTAGCATGAAGTAGTTTTCCTTCCCTGTGCCTTCGCATCTTGATGTTCCACATAAATCCATATGAACTAATTGGAGTGGTTTCTCTATTGAAGTAGAGATCTTGGATTTAAACTGTGTCTTGGTTAGCTTTCCTACTTGGCAGGGTTTACACACATAATCTTGTGGCTTTGATATTCTTGGAAGATCTTTTACTACCTCAAGATTTTTGAGCTTTGTTTAAATGATCAAAGTTTAGATGTCCAAGTCTCCTATGCCATAACCAACTCTCATCATGTTTTCTTATATGACACCCTTCTCTATATTCTTTCAGCACATATACATTATTTTTTGTCCTTATTCCTTTAGCCACCACTTGTCTTGAGTTTACAGACTTTATCTTGTAGTCCTTGGAAGTGAACATCACTTCACATCCTCTGTCACACATTTGACTTACACTGAGCAGATTATGTTTCATCCCAACTACAAGCAGAACATCTTGGGCTTTTCCTTTTCCATTACTTAAAATCACCATCCCTTTACCCTTGATTTTACCTGAAGCATCATTTCCCCCATGTCGAGAAATCGGAAATCGGCTTCGACACAGTTTTGCGAACCCCCCAAAGGGCGTCATTCAGAAATTGGATTTCAATCCTCATGCTCGTGCGTCCCATAACTACAACATTGTTGAAGATCTGGCCCAAGCACCCTCTGCAATGTCAGCCCTTGAAGTCCTTCAAACTTGTCCTACACAACGAAAGGCACTGTTGAAAGCTATCGGTGGAATTGATCCGACGGATACGAATTTAATAATCTTTGACTTGGAAGACCACATTCCAAGGTTACCCCCTCAACTTGCATTTCAGATCCAAGTGGTTGTCTCTAACAAAAACATTTTTCGAACCATTATCGATGAGGGTGCCTCGACGTGTGTCATGTCTCTTGCTTGCTGGAAAGATATTGGTTCTCCTTCTTTGAATGAATCCTAGAACACTCTTAAAGCCTTCAATGAATCCAGTTTTAAGCCCTACAGTGTTCTTCCTTCGTTGTCAATCACGTTAGAAGGTAAAACGGTCCAAGTCAAAGTGGAAGCCTTTGATGCTCCCCTTTATTATAATCTTTTGCTTGGCCACAGCTGGATTGATTCCATGCACACCGTTGTGTCGACACTTTTTCATGTAGTACATTTCCCTCATCAAGGAAAGGTTGTTACCGTTGACCAAATTGCCTTCTTTAATTTTGATACCCATACTGGCAACGTATCGTTTGTTGCTAAAACCCCACCGGGTTATGAGAACGTCGGTGTAGGCCTTCTCAAGGACTCCTCGTTAATGGGTACTTTCCCCATTCCACCACCCAATGTTCCACGCTTGTCTGTTGCTTCTATCAACATGATCTCCACTTCGCCTCACGAACTTCTTGCATCTCACGACCCCTGGATAGTACCTGACCCTAGAGATCATCTTCATTACAGCGATGAAATGTCGTTAAGTCTAGTTGAATCCGCCTATCAGGCCATTCAATCGATAATCCCTGCTACCCCCTCTCTTGATGAGTTGTCTCCCGATCCTTTCCATGTCATATTTCCCACAGACGAAATGATCATGTTTGTCATGGAGGACACCCCTTGGGATGATGGGAAACATTGTTCCATCCTCTTTCTGGAGAAACATAATCTTGAGAACTACCAACGGATTTCGACTCCGTCAACCATTTTTGTCATCTCGACTGTTCCCGCATCTACACATGATGTGTTTTATGAAGGGAAATTAAGCAATATCTCACCCACGATTCCCATTGACATATCCATCAAACCTGGAATCGTAAAAAATGTCCATATTGGAGCTTCGTGTTCCCCTGTCGAAATAGTCACCTATACGTCCCTATTCAAAGAATTTTGTGACATCTTTGCCTGGAGCTACGAAGAAATGTCGGGTATTGACCCTGAGATTGTGATACATGAGATTAATACATACCCTAACGCTAAACCCGTCGGGCAATGCCTTCGTCTAGTTCACCCACGTAAAGCGGCTGCTATAAAACTCGAAGTCGAGAAACTTCTGAAAGTCGGCTTTATTTATCTGGTGGCTCTCACAGACTGGGTTTCCAATATTGTCCCGATTGAAAAGAAACAAGGTACCATTTGTGTATGTGTTGATTATAGGGATATCAATAAAGCTTGTCCAAAAGACAATTTTCCTACCCCTTTCGTCGATCAGATTGTCGATGACTGCGCCGGAAGTGAAATCTTCTCTCCCATGGATGGTTTCTCCAGCTATAATCAAATCAACATTGTTCTCGAGGACCAACATAAGACTGCTTTTATTTTTCCTTGGGGTACTTTTGCCTATCGGAAACTTCCTTTCGGTCTCACGAATGTTGGCGCAACTTTTCAACACACTATGTCTTATGCTTTTCATGATATCAAGCACATCGTTCAACCATATTTGGACGATTTACCCGCTCATTCTATGTGCAGAGTCAATCACCCAACCCACCTCTGAGCCATTTTCATTCGTTGTCAGTTCTACTGTATACATTTAAATCCTCACAAGTGCATTTTCTATGTGGAATCCGACCGTCTTCTAGGTTTCATCGTTTTGCGTCAAGGGATATGGGTGGATCCTTTAAAGGTTGAGGTGATCCTTAATCTCCCTCCTCCTTCTACACTTCACCAGTTGCAAAGTTTGCAAGGGAAAGGAAACTTTCTTCATCATTTTATCCCAAATTACGCCGAGATAACTCATGGATTTACGCGGCTATTAAAAAAGGATTCAGAGTTCGTCTGGGATTCCATTGCCAACAATGATTTTGAAGCTTTGAATTTGTCCCTAACGTGAGCTCCGCTTCTCTTTCCCCCTGATTACAGTCGCGATTATTTCCTTTACCTTGCTACCTCAGATTACACCATTGGCATGGTTCTCGTCCAAGAGGATGATGCTAATGATGAACATGTTATTTATTACTTGAGTCGAAGTCTCACACCGACTAAAATCAAGTATCAACATGTCGAGAAACTGGCCTTGGCTGTCGTTCAAGCCATCCAACGCTTCTAGCACTATATCCTCTCACGCAAGACTACGGTGATTTCTCATTGTAACCCCATGCAACACATTATGACACGTAAATTGCTAGGGGAAAAATACTCCAAATGGATTGTGATACTCCAGGAGTTTGACTTGGAATTCGAACGTGCCAAGTCTAAGAAGTCCTTAGTTTTTTCTGAGTTGATATGCAATTTTCCCCATTTTGCAATGGAAAATGTAGCAGTTGATTCATTACCTGGTGAATCTCTTTTCCTTATTAGCATTGATGATCTTTGGTATGGGGATATCATTATATATCTCCAAACCCAGACTTTTTAGCCAACTTTGTCCTGTACTGAACGACGTCGAATACGGTATCAAGCTCGTCAATACATTATCCTCGGGGATACTCTTTATCATCAAGGGATTGACTCTTTTTTTCGACATTGCCTAACATTTGATGAAGCCGAGAAAGTTTTAAATGACTGTCATTCTGGAGCATGTGGTGGTCATATGTTTGGGTATGCTACTGCCCAGAAGATCTTATGCATAGGATATTTTTGGCCTTCTTTGTTTAACGACTGCATTATTGTCGTTCAAAAATGCCATGCCTGCCAGACCTATAATCAAAAAATACGGTCACATCCCACTCCTCTTCACCCTGTGGTCTCAATCGGTCTGTTTGCAAAATGGGGCATCGATTTCATGACATGTCACCCTCACTTGGCCGGGGGGCATGGTTACATTATTATAGCCGTTGATTACTTCATGAAATGGGCCAAGGCAATGCCAACATTTGACAACAGTGGAAACACCGCAGCATTATTTCTTTTTAATCATGTCATAGCTCGTCTTGGTGTTCCCCAAGCTATCGTCACTGATCACGGTAGCCACTTTAGGAATTTTATGATGTTCAAACTTATTGAAAAGTTGGGTCTTCGCCATGATAACTCAACGCCCTATTATCCACAAGCCAATGGCTAGGTCAAAGCAATCAACAAATTTCTTATAACTATGCTCCGATGAATGATAGGGATTCATAAAACAAGTTGGCACACAATGTTGTTTTTGGCATTGTGGGCATACCGGACATCCATCAAGTCCACTACTGGGTTTACACCTTTTTGGTTAGTCTATGGTGTGGAAGCCATTCTCCCTATCGAATGCGAGATACCCTCTTTAAAACTAGTTGTTGAACTCCTACCCAACACTTCTGCTAAGGAAGAATGTCTATTGTATCTAATGTGATTAGATGAAACTCGATGTGATGCCAACCTAGTCATAGAAGCCCAGAAAAAGCGTGTCAAGGCCCAATACAACAAGCATGTCAAGCCTCGAGTTTCCTCCGAAGGTGATCTTTTTCTTCTCTATGAACAGGATCGAGATATGTTAGGAGCTGGGAAATTCGAAGCCATGTGGCGAGGTCCTTATATTGTTCGACGAGTTTTGGAAAAATGAGCTTATGAGTTGGTAGATTACGATGGTATCTCTTTGAGTGAGCCCAGGAATGGGTTTTACTTAAAGAATTACTATACATAAAATTATCTGTGCACAAGTACTTGCGTTTTTACTGTATCATACTTTTTGTGTGTTACTATAGCTTGCTTTTGTTGTTATCTGGTCTCTACCCTTATGTGACATTGTGTTTGATTTCCAGATGTCGGAGTCTTCGCTACCCTATATTGGCTTCGCTGATGGCACTAGCCGTAGTACTCAAAACCTTGCATCTACTACGTGGGCAATTTACGCCCCTACAAACGAACTTGTCTCTTTACGAGGTGTGTGCCTCGGTCGTGCGACCAACAACATTACAGAGTATAGTGTCGTTATTGAATTATTGGTTGATGCTATCTCGCTCGAAATTCGTCATTTGGTTGTGCGACTTGATTTGCATCTTGTAGTACTACAGTTGAGTAATGTCTACACTATTCGAAGTCCTACTTTGTTATGGGTGTATTTGTGAATTCACCTCTTGGAACGTTACTTTGATTACGTTGAATATCAACATATTCCTAGATGTCTAAATACATTAACAGATGCATTGGCTAATTATGTATTAGACAGACATTTGAATCATTTATAAATCAATCACATCAATGTTCACACAACACATGATAAACCAGTAGAAGTCGTTTGTATATATAACGATCAAAAGAGTTTTTTACAAAAAGTGTGTCCGAAGACCAAAATGTCAAAATTTGAAGCTCATAGCTTCTACAAAGTGATGTCATGGATGACGTTCATGGTAACACATGACTTCCCGAGCAACCCTATGGAGTATTCAACTCATGGACCCTGACACTCCTACAGTATGACGTTGATCACGTCGTGGAACCTCTTCCAGAGTCATGTCTAGAATATCTGCGGTCAAGCCCTCCAGATTTTGTTCCACCACTTGATAATCCTCTGTATATTGTGGCACTGCCACTACCTCTCCTCACCACTGAATGGGAGAAGTACCAGGAAGTTTGTAAGGTCCAACATCTGTGACATCAACAACGATTTTGTATTAGTCTTTGGATGAACATATAAAATAAAAACATTTGAATATGATAAAATTCACAAAAAACATTTAAAAAGAAAAATGTGTGTACTTCTTACCAAGGTCCCCCCACTGAGCATCCTCTGACAGTACTAAATCCATATCTCCTCGGAAATCCAACCCGGCATAAGCATAGTCGTCAACCATCAACAGCTGTGGTTGAAGCTAGTCAAAGAAAGTATCATCATACTTGATGATCGATCCAGCCACGTGTTGGGCCATAAGATGACACCGTCTCAACATCCTTGGATCCCTAAGAGCCGGTATATTCCACTCAACCTGCAGCCTTAGTAATGGAACCCACTCAAGGAAGAAGGATGCCAGCAAAGATCCGTACCCAAATTTCTTTAGGTTGCCTCATCTGCATTTGGTCAACTGTCTTTTTACGCTACGAAGCATTTCATCTGCCCAGTTGAACACCCAAGGCTCAGTACACTCAATAGCATACTGGAAGTAACTCTGTAACGCCATGTGAGGAGCATAACTCCCAGCCATCCGAGCTATGGTGAATAGGATAGTACGAAGGCTCAAATCTCGTACCCCCCAAATAACTACTTTTCCTTTCTTTCTCTTTTCCTCGGGAATGCAATGTAAATGGCAGTACTCACTCATGGGTAGCCCACCACCTATGCTACCAGTCAGGCTCACATAGTACCCCCACCGTGACAATCTAGTCAAAAAGTAAATGTCCTCAATGTCTAAGGACAGTGTGTGGACCCCCACATGAAATACCTGCTGATTAGGGTCCCACATACGAACCAGGTACTCTAACAACCTGACTTGGGCCCTCATACCCAGGATGAAAAAGTACTTCAGGAGTCCACAGTTTCTCAAAGAAGCAATAGTAGGTGGATGATTTCCAGCAATTGCATTGTCTTCTTCGTGCTCCCTTTTGCACCATTCAAGCACCATTTTGATGGCCAATTATCTGCATAAGAGGCACAAAAAGAAGATTAGCAACTTTTTTCATGAATTCATTCTCTTTCATTGAGTAAAGTTTTAAAAAAAAATTGAGCTTTACGATTCTCACAGGTTCCCTTTGGTCATAGTGCGAGAACCTCACAGGCTGCCTTAGGCTCACCTGCGAGAATACCCCATTCTCATAGGTCCTATGTAGCCCACTTGAGAGAATGGAAGCGTGCAAGTAGGGCTTGTAAAATCAACCCAAAAATGAATTTTAACCAATGAAATTGCAAAATTAAACCATGAAAGTGTTAAGGACAAAGAGCCTACCTTACTGTCACAGACGGCTTGCTGAATAGACACTCGTAACTCCTGCAATCTGACGTCGAACTTCGAGGGTAAAAGAGGGGTTTTTTGAGCTCAAATAGTGGAAAGGTAAAAATGATATGGTAAAAGAGTTTTTACTCCTTTTTATTTACTTTTAGTATGTCATTTGGTTTTTTATGGTTATTTATTTATTAAACCCTAATCCCTAATGTCCTTTTGAGTGTAACTTTTGCAAGCATAATGACTTCGAGGTTTCTATACAAGGATGTGGACATATTTTTTTTCTTTGTCGTCACATGTTTTAATTGTTTTTTATGGTTTTGTATAAAACCTCGAGCGTGGTCTTTGTCTGTTCTTGCGCTCGAAAATACATGAGAACACGATCGAGCATACTTTTATCACTTTTTCGGGCTCAACAAGGTTATATGAAAAAGGAACCCCCCTAGAGTCCTCTTTAAGCTCTTTTCAGACTCTCTAAACATGAAAAGATAGCCGAGCGACCTTGCTATTTTCACGCTCGATAAATTATCTGAAGTAAGCATCTGGTGAGTGATAATTTATCTCTTTTTTGATCTCATCCAGACTATTTTATGAAAAAGGAACTGAGAGAGTTCTCTTTTAAGTGTTTTTCCAAACTCTATAATCATGAAAAACCTTTGATTTTTCTATCTTTGGACTCGTTAAACAAACATCGACAGACCCGCAATGGGACCAAACCAGTCCTTCTTAGGGTTCGGTAAACATACTTCGAGGAACTCATCCGAAGGATGAGCTTACATCAACAAGCATATGTTATCCTCCTCAAGCTTGCATAAAAATAAAGAGGTACTCGCCAGAAATTGTGGGGGGGAATTTGGGAAAGGGATATGTTTTCATCTTCATATTGATTAACAGTAAGTGTCACTCTTGAACATGACACCCCCTATTCATCATTTGAAGCCGGTTTGGGAAATCCATTTGTCTCTCATTCGATTTTCTACAAGGTCATTCCCTGTGTCATCTTTGAGTCAATGCTGCAAAATCATTGGTCGTGTCATTCATATGTTCAAGAGAAGTCCATTTGAAACCTATATTGAGTCGGCCATATGCAGTTGTCCATTCTCTCCGTGTTGGCCTTCCCTGTGTCAACTTCAATTTACATCATACTCTGTTTCACCTTCAAAATTTGTTACTCATTTTGTGTCATTGATGAGGGATACATCAAGGCCCTCCTGTGATGAGTTTTGTTCCATTGACTTCAACTCATTATCCAGAATCAATACCTAGAAATTCTTTGGTACCTTGGAGCTTGCATGCCTCAATGGCAGGTTTCCTTGCTTTCGACAGTGGGTTTACATCATTGACCCCTGATCGAAAGATTCCATCAGATGTTCGAATTCATCTCATTCATTCACACTCGATGGATTATACTAGAGTTCCTTGGGAGTCATTGACATCAATGATGATTTCCCTCGCACTTGTTAACGGTTTCATCAATGACCGGTAATCAAGTGGTTTCTACCATGTTCAACTTCGACACATGTAATCACATGGTTAGATTCATGCTTTTGGGCGACGAGATTGAAGACCCTGGATATCATCTCTTTTGTCCAGGTTGTGATGGAGTATGTATAATTTTCAACACATATATCCACTGTGTATGTCTCGTGGCTATGTCGTTTTAATTTGAATTTTTCGCGTAGATCCACAATGTATTTCTGGTGGCTATGCTATATTTTGACGGTATGGATCCACGGTGTATGATTGGTGGCCATGACCTATGTCTACAATGTCATCCATATATGATCTGAGTATGGGAATGCCTACCTCAGAATTGGTATATATGATATTCTGTAGATGCTTGGTTGTTTGCAGGTTTCCGATTAGGTGTGCTCCTGGTTTCCAACACACACATGCAGCTTACAAAGTCTTTCGGTTGTCACTGGTTCCAACCTCATACTTTGGGGGGCATTTTTTTACCCATAATTTTGGTCGTCATGATGATGTATTGATGATGGTGTACTCAATCTCTTCATAAGAACTTTCTCCTGAGAAAAGTTACTTTCATCTCTTCCCAGAAAACTCATTTTTGAAGAAGGTTCATTATTGCTAGTGCATTTGGGTGCGAGAATGACCCATTCTCGTAGGATGCTTTAAGCGAGGGTGCAAACTTCTCGCACTGTGTTGAATATATAGGGTGTGAACTCTTCCTAAAGCATGGAAAAAGATGAATTCTCAATGTTTCTAGAAAGGAATCTTCTAGAAGGATGGGTTGGAATTCGAATGGTTATCCTTGTACTAGATTTCCTGATATTGTGGGATCATTCTTATCCAAGTAACTAATTCATTCTCTCCTATATATTGAGATAATTCTCATGGAAAAGTTTAAGAAAGATTCATTGGAGAATTGGTGAAAGAATTGTGTGAAGGACTTAGCTGAACAACAGCTTGGAGACTCTAGCAAGTCTATCAAAAGGATTTGATCTTCTTCATACAAGGATTGAGCAAGTGTGTCTGTGGAAGCCAAGAGCCATTGAAAGGAAGCTTATGACATCAAGGCTATCAGGTTGTAATATTTACTTTCAATTAATATGATACAGTGGTATGTCCCTTTCCCATAAAGCTATTCTCACTTTATTGTGTAATTCCTTGATCATACACATAAGTTAACTGTTGAATATATTGTGCTATCTTCACTTTGGTTGGTTTGTGTTGTCTTGGTCTTGACCTCACATGAGCACCGGAGTGAAGCAGGAGCAACAAAGACCCTAGGAAGTGATATAAAGGTATGTTACTTGTTCCTTCCTACTAGTTGGTTCAATGGTCAAAACTTAGGGAAAGAGTCATGTCCTGTCCTATTTTGTTCTAGATCCAGGTGGATCTAGGGAGATCTATTAGTGTTTGCACCTACCGATTAGTCCGATAACAAAATTGGTGACTAATCGGTAGGTGCAGACACTAACATATCTCCCTAGATCCACATATTTCTGCAACATATTTCTCGGCATGCAAGTCTCCTATGCCATAACCAACTCTCATCATGTTTTCTTATATGACACTCTTCTCTATCTTCTTTCAGCACATATACATTATTTTTTGTCCTTATTCCTTTAGCCACCACTTGTCTTGATTTTACAGACTTTATATTGTAGTCCTTGGAAGTGAACATCACTTCACATCCTCTGTCACACATTTGACTTACACTGAGCAGAATGATCCCACAATATCATGGAATCCAGTACAAGGATAACCATTCGAATGCCAACCCATCCTTCTAGAAGATTCCTTTCTAGAAACATCAAGAATTCATCTTTTTCCATGCTTTAGGAAGAGTTCGCACCCTAGTCATTCAACACAGTGGAAGAAGTTCACACCCTGGCTTAAAGCAGCCTGCGAGAATGGGTCATTCTCGCACCCAAATGCACTAGTAGTCTGTGAACCTTCTTCAAAAATGAGTTTTCTGGGAAGAGATGAAAGTAACTTTTCTCAGGAGAAAGTTCTTATGAAGAGCCTGAGTACACCATCATCAATACATCATCATGCTGACCAAAATTATGGGTAACAAAAGGTTACGTCTCCTGATTTACTTTCACTTAGAGATAGAAACTTATCTTTGTCTCATGTCATATGTTTGGAGCATCCACTATCTATATAGCAAGGGTTCTTTTGTCTTTGAGTTGACAACACTAATCCACACTTGTCACTTTCTTTCTTCTTCCAACCCTTGACATTTTTAGTAGAGGGATTCAAATATGGTTCATAGTTCTTTAAGCGTTGGTCAACAACTTTATGTCCATAATTATGACAGATGTAACATTCTGGTTCATTGAATAAGGGATCATAACGATTGTTATGCTCAACCTGTGTCCTTTTCCCATCCATCAAGTGATTTGTAGTTTGTGATGGTTTTTTACTTAGTTGTCTCATTATTTGTTGTGGAAGATATCTATACCTTGAATGTCTTGATTGTTCATATCTCAATTTTAAATAACATTTTACAGCTTTATGACCAAAGTTAGAACAGAAAAAATAATATCCATAGAAAAAACCTTGGTACTTGGAAAATGGTTGTCTTCTTTGAGAAGGTAGATTTCTTCCATGCTGATGATTTCTTTGAAGAGAGAGTACATTATTTCTTTGATCTATAGTTTCAATTCTAGTACCTCTTTCGTTACTCCTCTAGGGCCATAGATTATCTTCTTTTGTTTCTGCAGGTTTTTTGTTGTCATAGATGGTAGATTTGACAAACTTGATGGGATCTTTGTTGCTTGGCTGATCACTACTTGATCCCTCTTCATAACCTAGACATGTTTTCAGCTTTGGGTTTCTTTGCTGATTCAAAATGGTGGCCAATTATTTTGAGGCTTTGATACTTGACAGATTTTGATAGTACAAGGCTTGAAAATTCTCCATCTCTTTCCTAGTTTTCACTACTTCTTCCTCCAGAGCTTCACATATTGCCTTCTTTTCTAATAATTGTTTCTTCATAATGTCTTCAATTTTATTTTCCTCTTCTAATTCCACTTTTAGAAGGGAAAGTCTTCGTCGGGTTCTTTACTACCTTTCTTGAACTGTATCAACAATTTTTTTTCTTTCTTGTCTTAATTCTGAGTTTGTCAAGCTCTTCTAGTGCACTGATCAGTTCTCCTTCCAGTTCAACCACAACTTCTTCTTCATTAGCATCACTTCCTTTGCTTTTATTATCATAATCCTCTTTGGCCATAAGTATGAATTCATTTAGTTTATCTTCAATAGAGGAGGCATTGTCTTAATCATCTGAAGGATCATCATTATTATTTACACAAAGACTTTTCTTCTTAAAATTATTCTCTTTAAATAAATTTATGTGTTTGTGCTTCTCTTAATCATCATATGTCTGATCCTTTATTTTGTGAGGACATTTATTTGAAAAATGACCTATCTTACCACAGTTGAAACATTTGAAAGGCAGTTTACCTTTGTATTTTCCTGATCCCTTATTCAGTCTTCTCACAAATTTTTCTTCAATTTCATCAGGCTCAGAATCCTCATTCTTGTCTTCCTTTAATGATGATTCTCTATAGGTAGGTTTATCTTTAACTATTCTCATTTCATATGCAGTCAAAGTTCCTAGAAGTTGATCAAACTCCAAGGCTTTTATATCATTAAGTTCTTCTATAGCAGAGACCTTCACGTTAAACCTATCTGGTAAAGATCTAAAAAATTTCTGAACTAAAGAAGGTTCCTCAATTTTTTCACCAAGTGCTTTCATTGCATTTACCAGTTCTTCAACTCTCAAAAGATACTTTCTAACAGTTTCATCCTCTTTCATCTTCAACTATTCAAACTGTACTCTTTAGGTTTGAAGCTTGGCATCCTTTACCTTCTCATTACCTTCATAACTGCTAATGAGTTTGTCCCACATTTCTTTGGCAATTTCTAGGTCATAACTTTTACAAATTATGCTTCTGCAAGCCCACTCAAGATAGCATTCATAGCCTTAGCATTGAAGCTGAATTCTAGCTTGTCATCCTTATTAGCTAGTACAAATGGCTTTACATAACCAGTGTCTACCACATCCCAGACATCTACACCTAAAGCCATTATGTAGGTTCTCATTCTAACTTTCCAGAAGGCAAAGTTTGTTCCATTGAATACAGGGGCCTTATTGGTTGAAGTTCCTTCATGGCTTGACATGTTTAAGCTATAGGATCTACCTTTAGATAAAATGAGTCGTCTCTGATACCAATTGTTGGACAATTGAGAGGGAGGGTGAATCAGTTGTTACTGTTCTTAAACAATTATATCCATTTTTTAAATTTATTACAGAACTTTTCAATGATGATCACAATAAATAAGCAGTAGAGTATTCAACATCAATCACACACATGTATAGTACAGAGACAGATATTCCTGAGGAAACCCATAAAGGTTGAAAACCTCTTCTTCTTTATATGATAATTATTTTCTGTACATTATCATTCTTATGAGCACCAGCTCATAATGAGGCTACCACCTGTGTTTTGCAAGTTGCTACTTGTTGATAGCACCAACTCTCTGGTTTCTCTAGCACTCACTAGAAGAAAGTACCAACTCCCACTATGCTCCATCACCAACTAGATGGAAGCACCAACTTCCAGTCACACATGCACCAACATGTATAACAGAGAACCAATGTTCTCCCTAGCACCACCCTGCGGCCCTGATTTCTCTGGATTCTACCAGATGGTAGCTACAACTCCCTATGTTCAAGCACCCACTTGATGTTACAGGTATGAACTAACTGAGAGGGGGGGGGGTGTGAATCAGTTAATTTAGATTATTAACCATTTACTCTCATTTTTAACTTTGAATCATTAATCTTAGTGGCAGCGAGTCTTTACTGTGAAATCCAGAGTTATAAACATAAAGCAGATAATATAAAGAACAGCAATCACACACAACATTCATTCACAAGTACAAGACACAGATTTTTCAAGAGGAAACCCAACCAGGGAAAAAACCTCGTCTTCTTAAGATGTTCAGCAAGCTTC
>JZKD02S1739355.1:327265-361720 GCA_000966675.3 Picea glauca
AGATGAAGTCTTGCAGGAAAATTGTAGGCAGTTTTGTGCCTGTGGAAAAATCACAGGGATGACTGCATTCATAATGTGGCAACAGCCAAGATGAATCATGAAATAGGATGTCATGCTTTGGGAATAAAAGTTGAATTTCCTTTTAAATTAACTGGAATTCCTAAATGAATTCTTGTATGTTCTCTCATGATAACTGCATGTGGTTGATGCAGATGAGATGATGTTGATAAATGTTAAAATGTTGGCTACAAAGAGTATCTCAGGAAGATGCTTCTTGGAAACCTTTGAGGGCAGTTGGAACTCCTGGAGCCATGGTGCTCTAAGACTTTCGGTCTGGTCTATTGCCAAGCCCAAGAAAGGGAGGTGTAGCACCGATGGACTATTCTTGTGAAGGTGTATACTCCCGGGTGGACAGGCATGTGGGGAATGAGAGACCGTTGGTTGGAGTACTGCCGAGGTTTGAATGGTTGGAGTACTGCTGAGGTCTGGTACCTTGGCCTAGGCCATGTGGATAAGGATTGTGGACCATGGCTATCTTGGGAAGCCATTTCCCGATGAAGTCATAGCTCTGCTTTGAGGTGGAAGGTCTCTCAATCAAAAGATAAGTACAATTCTCTATTTATTCTATGTTGTGTATGTTGTATACAGTTTTAATGTTATTGAATTTGTTTGTATATACATACATATACATTGCATATATGGTTGCATTACTACATCCATGATTGTACCTAAGGTGTCTCATATTTCATTACTTAAGAAATATATATACCTTATGCTAATCATGTAATCGATTGGAATATGATTCAGGTGGAACCAGAAAGTGTCCAGCAAGTGCATCCTGTGCGCATATTGGACAGGAAAATAAAACAACTCTGGAATCGAGCTATTGAGCTTGTAAGGGTCCAATGGACCTGGTACAGTCATGAGGACGTGACATGGGAGCATGAGGACGCTATACGGGCGTAATACCCACATATTTTTGAAGATTTTGGAAATCTTGTTGATGCTGTGTGAAAGTTGCACTGAGGACAGTGAAAAAATAAGGGAGGGGGATTGTAATGTCCCCAAGGTCGAGCCCTGATGTAAATCTTGCATTATGAATTGTAAGTATGTTTTAGTAGGTTGGTGAGCCAAGTTTATATAAGTTGGTGGCTTATGTGATTAGTAGGCCAGGGAGCCTAAGTGTTGAAGGCCAAGAGCCTGTTGTTGTATATGTAATCCCGCAAAACAATTAATAAAATGTAAATGCCGCCATGTGCAGACCGACCACGATAAATGAGTGAAGGGGGAATAAGCATCCATAAGGTGGGCAAGGAATTAGGGGCTGGAAGGTGGGAAAAGGGGCTAAGTATTGAGCCTAGGGGGCTTAAGCCTGGGAATAATATTTTAATATTATCCCAAAAGACATGTGCATTTTGTGTTTTATCCTAAGTTTCTGGAAAGGGGAGAACATGCAAGGGAGATGTGTGTTGGTGGAACACATGCAGTTTCATGGGTGACAAGTGTCAACCCTAACGCATGGGAATAAAATGGCTAGAGTGATCCGTGAGAAGGGTTCCTCCCCCATTCTACCCGACTGTATGAGGTGTACAGAGCCCTGGATAATACTACCAACCTGACTCCTATAGAGAACCTTCGTGCATCCCTGTGATTCAAAAATTCTGTGTCTGGCTCAGATAAAACTAGTGTGTATATTCCCTAAACGAGAAGCCTGCATGGATTGGGAAAGAGTCTGTGTTTTTTCTAGAAAATTGGTACATCCCTTCTCTGTTCTAAACTGGGAAGTCTCAATCGACCCCTATGTGGATGAATCATCACGCATCCTTGAGAATCCAGAATGTGAGTCTATTCTCTATTGCCAAATTGAGAAAATAGAAGTGTCTCGCCCCTACTAAGCCTGGTTATACTATTGCACCTGTCTGGAGCTGCCCTGGGGTGTTCTTGTCTGGATTCCCATGGATTGTGGTGGATGTGTAGTGTTTGATCCTGTGTGGCTTGTTGGCTAGTTGGTACAATGCTCTCTCTAGGTGAGAGAGGTGGTTGAAGTTGGAAGAACAGGTTGTTGGACCTGTGAGCGACTTCCTCCAAGAGAGAGAGTGCGCAGAGGAAGGAGAGAACTATTAGAAGGAACCTTGTAGCTTCCATAGAGCCCAGAGACTTCCGGTCCAGCCTGTTTCTGTAACCCAAGGCAAGGGAGATTAGCAGCTGAAGGACTATCCAGGTGACAGAGAAGGTGTATACTCCTAGGGTGGAACATGCATGTGGGGAACGAGGGTCTGTGGGCAGTGAGCGTGAGAGGTTCTTGGGAGAGAATTCCATCCTTGTGGTTGTGTGTTGTTTCCCTGTAACCTCAGCCTAGCCTAGGATTCCTTGTCTTGGGGTGGAGCTTAGTCCCAGCTCGGGGGTGACCCACTGTTGAGATGATGAGCAGTGCGGTCTAAGGCTGGGAGGTTCGTGGAAGGCCTGCACTTGGTTGGTGGAACTGCCACTATTTCAAAGATAAGTACTTGATTATGTTTTGATCATGTTTTGCATGACTCTCATGTTTATGTTATCATGATTTCCACTGTGTATATGAATTAGTATGAAATGCTATTGATTGTTAATTATGGCAATAACATAAGAATACTCTATTTAGAATGTGTTTATTTTTTTAAACGCATGGGATTTATAATGCCTGTAGGAGTTATGTATAGAGTGGTGTTATAACCTTCTTTTAATAGCGATTAAACCTTTGTAGCCAGAAAAGGGGCGCTACAGTATGACTCATAACTTTGTCACTACCTTTTTGTTCAAAAGCCAATATCCTACAGTAGATCAAACATTACATATTGTAAGACAGAAAGTATTCAAGGAGGGACCTAGCCTCCCTTTGGAGCAAGAAGAGAATGAATGGAATGCGCCTCTCCAAAAACTACAAGGTTGTTACAACATTAATGCTGATGAAAACGATGATCCTAGGAAGGTGAACATCATAGAAACAAAAGGCCAGAGAGATGTGAAAGGACTAGGAGTTGAACTACCATTTATTATACAGTCGATCAAGATCAAGAAATTCAATATTGGAACAGAGCAAACACTGAAGCTTGCAACTGTTGGAGATTATTGGGATGTTGCCACTATTGAAAAGATCATCAAGTTATTGCATGAATATCAGGACTTGTTTCCAACCAAGTTCACTGATATGAGGGGCATTAAAGGGCCTATGGGAGAGATGAGGATCCCTTTGAAACCAAATGCAAGACCGGTCAAATAGAGAACCTAAATATAAGGAGAAAGTGAAGATTGATCTTGATAGAATGCTAGAAGCAGGTATTATAGAACCTATCGAAGAATTAGAATGGATTATCCCTATGGTGGTACAAGACAAGAATACAAGAGAGATCAGGATCTGCGTAGATATTAGGAAGCTGAATGATGCATGTTTGCATGACCCCTTCCCTACACCATTCATTGACGAAGTGTTATATAATGTAGGAGGTCAAGAAGTATATTCTTTTACAAATGGATTTTCAGAATACCATCAGATTTGGATTGCCAAGGAATATCACCATAAGACACCTTTTCCACAGAATGGGGATCCTACCAATATACAATAATTATGTTTGGATTGAAGAATTCCCCATCCATCTTTTCCAGGGTGGTAGTCGAATAATTCAAGGAGTTCCTACATAAGTTTCTAGAAACATACTTTGATGATTGGACTATTTTTAGTTTATTGAAAAATCATATCGAATGTTTAAGGCTAATTTTGGACAAGTGCAGGCAGTGTCTAATTTCCTTAAACCTAAAGAAGTGCATTTTATTTTCACCATTTGGAGTGTTGTTAGGTCATATTGTATGCAAGCAAGGATTGTTGGTAGATCCATCTAAAATTGCCATCATAGTTTGTTCTACCCCCTCCTACTTCAGTCAAATAACTATGCACTGTGCTGGGACACACAAGATATTACAAGAAGTTTATTAAAGGCTATGCCCAAATTACAACACCCATGGAGAAAATTTTGAAGAAAGACTGTCAATTTCACTAGACAGAAGAATGCTAGTAGATCTTCGACACACTGAAATAGAAAATGGTTACTGCGTCGTGCCTATTCTGGTTTTCCCAGATTGGAGTAAGGAGTTTCGTGTGCATGTCGATGAATCTTATATTGCATTAGGATTTGTGTTAGCACAACTAGGAATAGGAGACATCGACCACCCGTTAGCCTTTGCTAGCGGGAAGATATCAATAGATGAGATCAATTACATCACCACTGAAAGAGAAGAGTTAGCCATGGTGTATGAGTTGTAGAAGTTTCGTCACTACTTGTTGGGAGGACACTTTAAAATGTTTATTGATCACTCTGCGCTGGAATACCTAGTCAACAAGTCAGTGTTGGGGGAAAGAATATGAATATGTCTTCTGCTATTTCAAGAATATGATTTTGAGATCGTAGTTAAGCCAAGGAGAATGAAAAAAGGTTTTGACCACTTGTCGAGGTTGGAACATGGAGAAGAGACTACTAGTTTGGAGGATACACTACTGAATGCACAATTGCTAGCCATTATAAATATTGATAACCACTTCGCAGAGATAGTCTAGTTCATGTCAACAGGAATGACACCGAGTGAATATAAAATCACCCAAAAAAAACAAATAGTAGTGCGCACTACAGACTTTTCACTTATAGCGGGAAAACTATACAAGATGGGGCCTGATGAGATACTGAGGAGGTGTGTTATGGATGTAGAAAGACCATTGATCCTCACCAAATATCATGAAGGCACTGCAAGACGAAACTACACAAGGAAGGCCACTGTGAAAAAGGTTATTAGAGCTGGCCTTTGGTGGCCTACCTTACACAGAGATGCTAAGGACTATTACAGAGCCTAAGATGTATGCCAAAGAGTTGGGAAACCATCTAGATTAAGAGATGAAATGTCGTTAGCACCACATCTGACCCTACAAAAATTTTAGAAATGGGCCATTGACTTCATGAGACCTATTAACCCACCAGGGAAGTGCACAGGAGCAAGGTACATAATTATTGTGACAGAGTACTTGACCATATGGGTCGAAGAAAGAGTAGTTAAGGACTGTAGTGCCACTACAGTTATGCGCTTCATATTTGATGACATCATAACTAGGTTTGGATGCCTGAAGATCCTTATGAGTGATCAAGGCACACATTTCATTAATAAAACAATTGAAGCCTTGACTGAGAAATTTACAGTCCACCATCAGAAGAGAACGCCTTGCCATCCACAAGAAAATGGGACAGTTGAAGAATTCAACAAGATCTTGGAGACAACGCTAATGAATATTTGTAGTGTCAATAGAGATGACTGGGATTTAAGAGTACCAACAATATTATGGGCCTATAGAACCAATTGCAAGAAGATAATAATGAAGAAACCCTTTAAATTGGTGTATGGTCGCAAAGTCATTGTCCCAATGGAATATTTGGTACCAAGATTAAGAATTGCTTCCTTTACATATATGGACGACATTGGCACTTTTCAAGAGAGGCTTTCATAGTTGTTCGAACTGGAGGAAGACAGATTTATTGCAGGATTTCATCAGCAGGTCCATAAAGAAAGAGAGAAGTCCTACCATGACAGACATATCAAGAAGAAGGTATTTAAGCAAGGTGATCTAGTACTGGTATATAACAGTAAGTTCATGAAGCATCCTAGGAAGTTGAGAACACATTGGCTTGGGCCATACCAGGTCGTCTATGTTACATAAGAAGGATTTCTACAGTTGAACGCTTTGAATGGAGAATGGAAGGAAGGTTTGGTGAATGGGAGCCAGCTGAAGTTGTATTATGACAACCAGTTGCCTCGCAACTCTTAGTAAAAATAGATGGAAAAGGGTCTAGGTACCAGGTGCCGTTGAAACTGGGTACCAGACACAGAAAATATAGTCTGCACAAGGGAGGAAGGGAGGACTAGAGTTGGAAGCAAAGGCTGCCCTGTGCGGTATAAAGGTGAAGCAAAGCAGAGGGATCAAATATGAATTTCCTCGAGATGAGTCATAGGTGAGTGTTGGGGGGTTTTTGGCCCTTGGTTATGGATGCAAGCGAAGATCAAGGAAGAAAATGCAAAACGTGAATTGCACGAAAGACACAGTGATTGTTACTGAGTCGAAGTGAGTAAAAGAGCAAAAAAGATAGAATGAAGTAAAAGGAAGCAATACATTGGATGAGGAGATCGAGGATGAAAGATCAACAAGTAATATGGATCATGGACAACTCAACAAGAGGAAAAAACCACTATTGGATGCTTTGGAGCACCACACGAGAAGGGAGGAAAGATAGGTTGGTGAAGCCCTGAAAATGCGGGTCAAGTTGACCTAGGGCTTTAGACACCTAGGGTTTTGGTATCTAGGGTTTTGACACCTAGGTTTCGACCTAAGGCTATCGGTGAGTGATTGTAATGTATAAATAGAGGTCTAAAGGGCCTGGGATGGGTTTTTGTTATTGTTGTTGGTACTAAGTTGATTGAGGATTCATTGTTATTGTACAATCAAGTGAGTATTATTGTGTGAGAGAGAAGTGTTGAGTGTATAGCCTTCTAGTATTGTAAGATCTTCAGTTGGGTGTGAAGATCGGTCCTACAGCTAGGTGCACAGGAAGGGGAGAGGCAGAGAGGAGAAGAAAGAAGATCTTCTAGCTGAGAGCACAGAAAAGAACTGTATGCTTCATCTTAATATATTATAAATCATAGATATGTGGATGTATCCCTAGAGAGAGGGTGAACCACATATATATTTTGTCGTGTGTGTGATTGATGTTATGTTCTTTGTCATTTGGTATATTGTTATTACATTATTGTGTTAGATCTGATAGATGGTTCTGTGGAGTATATCTAAACTGGTAAATGATATATAAATGATGTATTGTTCTTGTATGGGATCCACTTGATATCCCCCTTTGGTTGTAGAAATCTATGTTCTGCAACCCCCCCATAGCTACTTCGGGTGAGACTGCATCTGCTTCGGTGTTGCCGAAAGGGCCAGTAGTTAAGGCTTATTGGTGTGCTCTTGGAGATGAACCTTGGGTCTACCCCTATGCCAACACCCCTTGATATTACTTGATTTCACATTCATTTAGGTTGATATGTTCTAGCATGGTGTGATGTTCATGAGGTGAATCCCCTTTCTCATGTTGAGGATTCAGACACATATTTATATGGTTTTTTATGACATATATAACACCCTCATGTCGAGCATTTCCCTCTTCTACATATTTTTATGCCCTATTAATTGGTGGCGAAGCCTACCATGGAGCTATTCCCTAGACTAATTGTGGGATGATTTCACACTTTTTTAGGTTTTATTTGGATATTATTCATCATCTTGTGTGGAGCGCTCACCCTCCTTGCATACATATTGTTAAGGGATGGTCTTATTTATTGATTGATGAGGGGCCACCCCTTTCTTTATGGATTCAATTGATCATTGAAGGAATTTCACACGTGACATTATTCATATATTTGATGCCTTATTTCATGGATCCACTTGTCTTAATATATATAATAAAAAAATAAAACAAAAAAATAAAGAAAAAAAATGAAAAAATATATATATAATATATATAATATATAAAACAATAAAACAAAAACATAAAAAAAAACAAAAAAACTATAACAAAATAACAAGAAGCCTAAATCTAATATATTTGCACTCCCACGCTCCCAACAATATAACACTAAAATGAAATTTGATCCTATTCATGCACTTGTGCACGCCCATTCCAATAAATACCCTACTCGAATGCAGTTCGAATACAATGATTGAATACATTGCACAATGGAGAAGGAAGACACTCCAAAGAAGGAAGATGGATCAGTAGGGAATACAGTGATCAAATACACGTCGAAGAAAGAACCTAGAGACAAAGCTAGGGCACGCAGGATATGCTAGGAGAAGGAATTAAGCTAGAGACAAAGAGCTAAGTCATGCAGGACCAGCTGGGAGATAGATATTGAAACTGGTAGGGTTTGGAAGGAGGCATAGCTCGTGGAGGGAACCAAGAGAGAGATATTTAGGCCAAAAATGGTGAGTTGTTGAATTTCCTTAGGATTGCATTATAGACTTGTTATAAAGTAGGAACCCTAAGGGAATGGCTTATTATTTACTAATCAGCTCTCAACCTGTATCGATTGTGGATATGAGATTTACTACTATGTTTTGATTCATATTTTGTATTTAGCACATAGAATAAATTTAAATGGGAAACCATAACAACACATGACAAGTATGAAAGTTTAGGAAATTTGTTTTTTTAAAGAAATACTGATCAATTTTACATTCAACTTTTCCATACTTTGGCGAGGTGACAACCCAAGATATTAAAATATAGCTAAGATCCCCACCACCATTAACAGAATGTATAAAACTTGATTTTCTACATAGATCGATGAAAATGACCCACCCTTACAACAAATAGAAAAACCATCAACCCACTCCCTTGCAGGTCCAGAAGTAAATTCTGTTAAACCACCAAAACTCATAAACCCACTCAAAATACTGACCACTACCACCTTAATTTTAAACAAAACAGTTAGACCTGCACCAATGTACTTCACTTTTTCTATTTGACATCCACACAGGTGGTACAAGCCAAAATCCAATGGAAGACAACAATGAGAAGAGCATAGAAATCTTCCATAGATCTAGCCCTCAGTTTACTCAAGAGAGACATTATTCTCTTGGGCCTCAAATTCTTCATCTTTCTTTTGGATCTCTCATAAGACTTATTTTTTTTCTCTACCTCGGTCTCCTTAGAAAAGGTGAACTCATTGGATACATCTTCTTGCAAGCATATATTCTCTCTTTATATGCTCTTATGGGCTTCTTATTCACCGGTTCACCTATCCTAGAACTTTACATCGTTGACATCATCATGTTGGCATGGCCACATCAATATGCCACATGAAATTTGACCCTTGATCATCATGGTGTTGAAGTGGAGAACATCGGTTTCCAATATGGGATCTACTCACATTGTAAGGTGTTCAAAGGATGTCTTATAGAGCCTAAAAATAAGTCCTTGAATTTACTTTCACTCTATGGACCTATAATATTATAGAACCTAATCTAATATAGCAATAATTCTATGATATGATTTATGCAACATAAGGAAAATAAGTGTCGAAAACTACCTATCATAAGTATTTTCATTAGTATCCTTAAAGGGATACCATGTGAATAGGTTATATGATAATATTGTTGGTTGGTGCATTGGAGAATGGTTACATGGATATGTGTAAGACTTAGAAAATGCCAGGTGACCGTGTAGTCACATTAATGTGCCTACTTAGTTTTTCTTCACATTATATAATATAAACTGAGTATTTGTTCAAGAGAGTTAGTCCTTCAAGAATTTATCTCATGTATTTGATCTTGAGATCAATGACTTAAATGGTGGATATTCACTCCTAATATATGTTGTAAAAATTGTCAAAAACCTTGAAATTTGTTACCAAAAACTGCCAAAAACCTTGAGATTTGTTACGAAAAATTTGTAACATGTAGTTCTAGGAGTCTTCCTTGAGATTGAGCTTACAATAGATGTTCAAAAATTTATATTGCATCTTAAATTAGTGAAGATATGTTTTGGATGAGAGTCATAATTTTCAAGGTGTGAGATGGGATGGGTAATGGATAGTCTATGAGTAGGGAGCATAGATGGGTTGAATAAGGTAGATTTCTTGCATACTAAGGTCACCATGATTACACCCCTTATGTCTTGGAAAGGTTAAGAATTTCCAGAGAACATAAAAATTTCAAATCCTTATGTGAAATTCCTCTTACGAAACAAGGATTGTATTATATTTTTTTTATTACATTATTGTCTTTTACCTTGAACCATCTCGACATCATATCAAATTATGTTCTTTACTCTCAAAATTATACAAAGATATCAGTCTTTAGATTGGTATTGTCACCAGGTAGGCACACAAGGGTTGGATATGCTTATTTCCTTCAAGTCTTGAGTTCTTTTGTGTTTGCAATGCTTTGTTATCAAAATCCAATTGAATAAAACACACACCAATTTTGTTTGGGAAAAAATCCCTCATGAATGAACAATCCCTTCTCTAATTCCTTCATTCACCTCTCTCTTTTTAAAAAAGCACATTTATTTGGATGCAAACATGAAGTAAAAGGTTAAATGGAGTGATAGAGTGATAATTTCGTATTGTGCAAAAATGGTTGTAGCTTGGAAGTGCTACACTCATAGAGGTATGTGCTAGCTCTCTCCACAATCTTATGAAACCCAACAATACGATTGTCATCAACATCCCAACAACAAAATACACAAGGATCTAGTATCAAGAATTAGTGAGTTGCTCCAAGAAAATAAATTTTATTCCAACAACAAACACAATATGTCACTCCAAGAGATAAATATATCTATATAGACTAGAACACTCAAGCTCTACTCAACCTTTATGCTCCCAGCATTGAAAAACATATGTCTCTATCCCAATTCAAAGAAACAATAGTTATCATAATGATATCATATTTCTTTGTAGTGTTTGGATAACCAAGAACTTAGCTCAATAAACCAATACCCATTCTTATCATTGACATGTACATAGGCTTCAAATTAGTTTTCACCAACCATTAGAATATAATTCACAATACCTTCACAAGTTTCTTCTTCTTTTAATTAAACTCCAATCCAACTTATATTCCATTAATTTAACATAAATGTGATGTCACACAATGACATAATGTTTACTCTATAAACCCAAATGGGAAAAACAAATTTAAATGGTTACTCAATTCTCATTTTGAGAATCTTTGGTTACAATGTAACTCATGGATCGTTGTGCATACTTTCCTCTTTGGCCAAAATACCCTTTGAGAGTCGTGTCACAAGGACGAATAGGAGATCGTGGGGGTAATGGGAAGGCAAAGAGACCAACCTTTTAGTTCTCATTGCTCTCTCTTTCTTTTGCTCCTATTTTCATTTTTCTATTTTATTTTGTTTTACTTTTCTTTCTTTGTCTCATTTAATTTATAAAATTTGCATTGTCCTTTATTATATAACCTTCATCAATTTTTAAATTACACTTGTAGGTATTGATTCTTACAATCATTCCCGTGTTCATATCCATTTCAAATCAGCCCTCCCCATTGAGAGGCTTTTTCGCCTCCAAAATATTAGAGGACCAATCTAGAACAATGTGCCATCTTTTTGTTTCTCTTGAACATGGATCTAACTATGAATGTTGGATTTCGTTACTGGCTCGAGTTCTTGCTATGGATTTATCTCTAGTTCCTAGCTTTATTTTTCCTTCATTAAAAAAGTATCCTCATTGACTCTAAGTTGTAAGCAATATTAAGATCCAACTCTTCACTCATAATTCATTCCCATCTTTAGAGTGCAAGTCTCTTACATTTTCAGACTTGTATATAATCTATCTTGGAAGTTAACGAATCCAAGTAGAATTATGGTTTTATTGTTCAGTGTGACTCCAACAAGCTATGCTATCATATAGCAATTCCACAAGAGGATGTGTGAATGACCTCCTTCTACTAGGACCAATTGGCTCCTAGCATGGAAATAATTTTCTTATGTTTCACATGCTTACCAACACTCTATCCTTTCAACAAATTCACTTGGAGTACCTCCTTATTGTGCAATCATAGCACCTTGTTTCACCCAAAATAGTTGACAAATTCTACACATGTATAATTGTAGGTGACATTCATAAATAGGATATAGTATTGAGGATGAGGTTGTTATCACCTTAAAATTGATAACTTGCACCATTTTTAGTAGTTACACATGAATACATCACAATTGGCATGAATAACCCTCATTTGAATCCCCTTTACATCATAACATGACCTCAAACTTGTTGGAATAGACCTAGTTAAACCTTGAAATTGACCAAAATAGGTTATCATAGATATTTCCCCCATTATGTGCATGCATATAGTGTAGATATACCACCAAAAAGTTGTGATTCCCTTTAAAATCTCTAATTTTGATTATTTATGACCCCATCAATGCACTCCAATTGTTATAATGTGATGTTAATTATATGTGAAACCATGTTAAAGCCTAATTGTTATTTTTAACTTTGATCTAGTCATATTTAAACATTGTAAAGAAGGTCATGTCAATGTAGTTATCCACTACACAACTATAATTGATTCCCGACTTGTCATTGACAAGCATGATGAGTTATGGAAAAGGCTTCATTTTTCTTTGTGTGCAACTATTGATTCATAATCTGGATAGTTAAATAGAATATTGTGTCTTAGTTCTCCATGTGCCCTGCCAGATATAACTTTAAAATTTTCATTTATTGTGGAAAATATCATTTTATTATTTATCTGCAACTATCAATGTCCTTGAATTGTAAATGGAACCCACCCAAAGAAGGAAACATGGGCTAGAAATCTTACATAAAACAACACAAAATGTGGGAAACTCCAGGAAATGGGGAAGTCTCGGAAAATAAGAAAGGAAACTAACATCGAAAAATAATATCTTTGACTTTTCGGACTATTGTTTCATCATTCATCCACTTTAGTACAATAGTTTCATAAAATTTGGATTCCTAGATGATAGAATTGTCATTGTTGTCTTTCATATCAGATTTGAAATATAAAATCATTGTTCAGATTCATAACAAAACATAGGTTAAAAAATCTGAAAAGTGAAAATAGAGTAGGAAGTTGTGTGCTAGTATCATAAGTACAACAAAATGACTAATGGCACCATTGTAAATTAGAGAACATGTTCGCATAGGGGAAGACCAAGGATTCAACACTTCAACAACGCACCAAAAAAACCCTAAATATCGACCCTTTCATCAACACCTACGAAGTTAGTGAAGTCTCACCTGAGGTAGAGACAGGGGGGTTACAGGACTCAGGTATCTATAACCAAGATGGGACACATATATGTGATTACAATTACTTTGCAGAGTGCTTAATAAAAACATGCATTAGTTATCAACTTTATTCACATCACAGAACAAACCCTAAGTATAAATCGACGCAGTAATGATGAAAAAATACACATCGCACTTATCATCATAAGTCATATCTATCACATTCAACATATACAAATAATTAAACATTCATAGATCTATCTATCATTCATAACATTCGATGCACTAAGCAGATTCACAGCATAAAAATTATAGCACAAAGAAAACCATCAGCACAAGATTTATGTGGTTCACCCCAGTGTGGGGCTAGGTCCACCAATGACTTCTTCTTCTTTATTAGTATTCAATATCTTACATCCATATGCTCATGTGTACTAAGTCACAGAGCCACGCTTTGCACTAGACAGGTGATCTGTGCACTAAGCACCATATCCACCTTCCCGCAATCAGGTCAAGGCACAGATCCAACTTATTTATTATGCACAAAGCCTTACATACATAGTCTGTTGGAAGAAGCAACTCAGAACTACTTTCCTCTTGCACTTAGCTACTTACACTGATTTCTTATCTCTTTACATCACTACTTATACATTACATTCCTTCTTATTTATACTTTTACATCCCTTGCAAAAAGGCCTAAACATGGGTAAACCCATGGGTCAACGTCCCCTAAACCCTAATACCCAAAACCCTAGTGAACCCCTTGCTGGGTCCACAAAACAAGTGAGATCCCATGAACTCAGATCCACCTGGGTGCTCCATTTTCGACCAGCCTATTGAAGTACAAAAGTGGTCAAACCTGACCAACGTTTCCTCAAAACTTGGTCGAGGGCCAACAAGCCACCAACACTCACCTGTGACTCATCCCGATTCACTCAGATATGGGCAGTGTTGTTTCGAAGGCCTCAAGCTTAGCTCAAGCTACCTTGACCTAATGCTTCACCTGAGCCTCCTGATCAACAAACTCCTGGATCAATTTCTCTGTAATAGGCCCTTCCAGGTGATGTTCCATTGTCGCAACCACTTGGTCCAGTTGCAAACCTTGTCCCTCGATCTCTTAAAACATCGCGCATGATTCATCCTGCACTGATTGTAGCCTTTGTGTGACTTCCATTACTCTTCCCTAGATGGTAGTAATCTACTGTTGGACCATGAATTTTTCTTGTGATCTCTTCATTCTCTTGACTACAGTGAGTGACTTCATCTACGCTTGTACTAACAGTGCCTGCTCCTACGCCTCATGTAGTCACACCTCCAACTTCCTAAGTTCTGGGTCTTCTGTGAGGCATTCATAGGTTTGATCACTTCTATTGCTTAGCTTCTTTCATTCTGAGGTGAGGACTCTGATCCTTTCCACTGTGCTTTGAGCGGATTCCTCCCTCTAATTGCATACTTCCTGCAAAGTGTTTGGTACTACTTGAATCTCCAACTTCATTACCCATGCTTGAAGCTGTTGGATGGCCTCAACAAGCTTCATCACTTGAACCTTGACTACCTCATGTTCCTCCTATGCCAAGCTTAGCACAGAGAGAAGTTATTTTCTCACCACTTCTTTGACTACAGTCTTTTATATATGCCACATGAAATTTTACCCTTGATCATCATGGTGTTGAAGTGGAGGACATCGGTTTCCAATATGGGCTCTACTCACATTGTAAGGTGTTCAAATGATGTCTTATAGAGCTTAAAAATAAGTCCTTGAATTTACTTTCACTCTATGGACCTATAATATTATAGAACCTAATCTAATATAACAATAATTATATGATATGAGTTATGCAATATAAGGAAAATAAGTGTTGAAAACTACCTATCATAAGTCTTTGCATTAGTATCCTTAAAGGGATACCATGTGCATAGGTTATATGAGAATATTTCTGGTTGGTGCATTGGAGAATGGTTACATGGATATGTGTAAGACTTAGAAAATGTCAGGTGACCGTGTAGTCACATTAATGTGCCTACTTAGTTTGTCTTCACATTATATAATATAAACTAAGTATTTGTTGAAGAGAGTTAGTCCTTCAAGAATTTATCTCAGGTATTTGATCTTGAGATCAATGACTTAAATTGTGGATATTCACTCCTAATATATTTTGTAAAAATTATCAAAAACCTTGAAATTTGTTACCAAAAACTGCCAAAAATCTTGAGATTTGTTACCAAAAATTTGTAGCATGTAGTTCTAGGAGTCTTCCTTGAGATTGAGCTTACAATAGATGTTCAAAAATTTATATTGCGTCTTAAATTAGTGAAGAGATGTTTTGGATGAGAGACATAATTTTCAAGGCATGAGATGGGATGGGTAATGGATAGTCTACGAGTAGAGAGCATAGATGGGTTGAATAAGGTAGATTTCTTGCATCCTAAGGTCACCATGTTTACACCTCTTATGTCTTGGAAAGGTTAAGAATTTCCAGAGAAAATAAAAATTTGAAATCCTTATGTGAAATTCCTCTTACGAAACGAGGATCGTATTTTTTTTTTATTACATTGTTGTCTTTTACCTTGAACCATCTCGACGTCATATCAAATTTATGTTCTTTACTCTCAAAATTATACAAAGATATCAGTCTTTAGATTGGTATTGTCACTAGGTAGGCACACAAGGGTTGGATATGCTTCTTTCCTTCAAGTCTTGAGTTCTTTTGTGTTTGCAATGTTTTTTTATCAAAATCCAATTGAATAAAACACACACCAATTTTGTTTGGGAAAAAAACCCTCATGAATGAACAATCCCTTCTCTAATTCCTTCATTCACCTCTCTCTTTTAAAAAAAACACATTTAGTTGGATACAAACACGAAGTAAAAGGATAAATGGAGAGATAGAGTGCTAATCTCTTATTGTACAAAAATGGTTGTAGCTTGGAAGTGCTACACTCATAGAGGTATGTGCTAGCTCTCTCCACAATCTTATGAAACCCAACAATACAATTGTCATCAGCATCCCAACAACAAAATATACAAGGCTCTAGTATCAATAATTAGTGAGCTGCTCCAAGATAATAAATTTTATTCCAACAACAAACACAATATGTCACTCCAAGAGATAAATATATCTATATAGACTAGAACACTCAATCTCTACTCAACCTTTATGCTCCCAGCATTGAAACACATATGTATCTATCCCAATTCAAAGCAACAATAATTATCATAACGATATCATATTTCTTTGTAGTGTTAGGATAACCAAGAACTTAGCTCAATAAACCAATACCAATTATTATCATTGACATGTACATCGTCTTCAAATTAGTTTTCACCAACCATTAGAATATAATTCACAATACCTTCACAAGTTTATTGTTCTTTTAATTAAACTCCAATTCAACTTATATTCCATTAATTTAACATAAATGAGATGTCACACAATGACATAATGTTTACTCTAGAAACCCAAATGGGAAAAACAAATTTAAATGGTTACTCAATTCTCATTTTGAGAATCTTTGTTTACAATGTAACTCATGGATCTTTGTGCATACTTTCCTCTTTGGCCAAAATACCCTTTGAGAGTCGTGTCACAAGGACGAATAGGAGATCTTACGGTAATGGGAAGGCAAAGAGACTGACCTTTTAGTTCCCATTGCTCTCTCTCTTTTTTGCTCATATTTTCATTTTTATATTTTATTTTGTTTTACTTTTCTTTTTTTGTCTCATTTAATTTATAAAATTTGCATTGTCCTTTATTAAATAACCTTCATCAATTTTTAAATTACACTTGTAGGTATTGATTCTTACAATCATTCCCATGTTCATATACATTTGAAATCAGCCCTCCCCATTGAGAGGCTTTTTGGACTCCAAAATATTAGAGGACTAATCTAGAACAATGTGCCATCTTTCTATTTCTTTTGAACATGGATCTAACTATGAATGTTGGATTTCGTTACTGGCTCGAGTTCTTGCTATGGATTTATCTCTAGTTCCTAGCTTTCTTTTTCCTTCATTAAAAAAGTATCCTCATTGACTCTAAGCTATAAGAGATATTAAGATCCAACTCTTCACTCAGAATTCATTCCCATCTTTATAGTGCAAGTCTCTTGCATTTTCAGACTTGGATACAATCTATCTTGGAAGTTAACGAATCCAAGTAGAATTTTGGTTTTACTGTTCAATGTGACTCCAAAAAGCTATGCTATCATGTAGCAATTCCACAAGAGGATGTGTGAATGACCTCCTTCTTCTAGGACCAATTGGTTCCTAGCATGGAAACAATTTTCTTATGTTTCACATGCTTACCAACACTCTATCCATGCAACAACTTCATTTGGAGGACCTCCTTAGTGTGCAATCATAGAACCTTGTTTCACCTGAAATAGTTGACAAATCCTACACATGTATAATTGTAGGTGACATTCATAAATAGGCTATAGTGTTGAGGATGAGGTTTTTATCACATTAAAATTGATCACTTGCACCATTTTTAGTAGTTACACATGAATACATCACAATTGGCATGCACAAACCTCATTTGAATCCCCTTTCCATCATCACATGACCTCAAACTTGTTGGAATCAACCTAGTTAAACCTTGAAATTGACCAAAAGAGGTTATAATAGATATTTCCCCCATTATGTGCATGCATATAGTGTAGATATACCACCCAAAAGTTATTCTTCCCTTTAAAATCACTAATGTTGATTATTTATGACCCCCATCAATGCACTCCAATTGTTATAATGCGATGTTAATTATATGTGAAACCATGTTAAAGCCTAATTGCTATTTTTAACTTTGATCTAGTGATATTTAAACATTGTAAAGAAGGTCATTTCAATGCAGTTATCCACTACACAACTATAATTGATTCCCGAATTGTCATTGACAAGCATGATGAGTTATGGAAAAGGCTTGGTTTTTCTTTGTGTGCATTTGTTGATTCATAATCTGGATAGTTAAATAGAATATTGTGTTTTGGTTCTCCATGTGCCCTGCCAGATATAACTTTAAAATTTTCATTTATTGTGGAAAATATTGTTTTATTATTTATCTACAACTGTCAGTGTCCTTGAATTGTAAATGGAACCCACACAGAGAAGGAAACATGGGATAGACATCTTATAGAAAACAACACAAAATGTGGGAAACTCTAGGACATTGGGAAGTCTCGGGAAACAAGAAAGGAAACTAACATCGAAAAATAATATCTTTGACTTTTCAGACTATTGTTTGATCATTCATCCACTTTAGTACACAAGTTGCATTAAATTCGGATTCCTAGATGATAGAATTGTCATTGTTGTCTTTCATATCAGATTTGAAATATCAAATCGTTGTTCACATTCATATCAAAACATAGGTTAAAAAATCTAAAAGGTGAAAATAAAGTAGGAAGTTGTGCACTAGTATCATAAGTACAACAAAATGACTAATGGGACCATTGTAAATTAGAGAACATGTTGGCATAGGGGTAGACCAAGGGTTCAACGCTTCAACAACGCACCAAAAAAACCCTAAATACCGACCCTTTCATCAACACCTATGAAGCAGGTGAAGTCTCACCCAAAGTAGAGGCAGGGGGAGTTACAGCACTCAATTGTCCGTAACCAAGCTGGGACACAGATTTGTGATTACAATTACTTCGCAGAGTGCTTAATAAAAACATGCATTAGTTATCAACTTTATTCAGATCGCAAAACAAACCCTAAGTATAAATCGACGCAGTAATAATGACAAAATACACATCGCACTTAGCATCATAAGTCATATCTAACACATTCAACATATACAAATAATTAAACATTCACATATCTATCTATCATTTGTAACATTCGATGCACTAAGAAGATTCACAGCATAAACATTATAGCACAAAGAAAACCATCAACACAAGATTTACGTGGTTCACCCTAGTGTGGGGCTACGTCCACCTATTAGCACAAATTCTTGCAAGGGGGTGTTTCTCTCCAATTTTAGGCCCTTGGTGTAAATGCATAGAAATGGGATTTAAAAACCCATCAAATGCATTTTATTCAAAGGCCACAGTCATGAGCGCCAAGCGTAGAACGCAGAAGAAGTCCATTTTGGGCTTAAAATTAAGTGAGTGGGCATTTTGTTTTCAACGGAGAGGATCCATAGATGGAGCAGATTGACGGTTATCGGGTAAACTTGAGTCATGGAGTTGCAAGAGCTTAAGCACATGGGCTCATCTCTTATGGTCAAAGTCACGAAATGATTAGTTGTTTCGACTTTTCGGCTACTGGGACTTCAAAAGACACAGGGTCTCTCATCCATTGCATTGGGAAACTCCGAAACACGAAATGATTATCCATTTCATCTTTTTAGCTACCAGGACTTCAAAAGACACGGGGTCTCTCATCCATTGCATTGGGAAACTCCGAAACACGAAATGATTGGCCATTTCGGCATTCCATCTACCGGGACTTTGAAAGATAAGGGATCATTGTTCCACTGCATCGGGAAACTCTGAAACGTGAAATGATTAGCCGTTTTGGCTTTTCGGCTACCGGGACTTCAAAAGACATGGGGTCTCTCATTCATTGCATTGGGAAACTCTGAAACACAAAATGATTAGCCATTTCGTCATTTCGGCTACCGGGACTTTGAAATACAGGGGGTCACTCCTCCATTGCATCTGGAATCACTGAAACATGAAATGTGGAAGGTGCCTTTAAAGATAGGCATAGGGTCACGGCCTGTGGTCACTTGGGGTGATAGAAAGAGCTACGCAAAGGACCAAAGCATCGGGTTTAGCTATAGGAGGTGTCATCGTGTTCTCCAGGTGCTAATTCAACTTGGCATCGATCTTGATCCCTGCTAGAGGTAAATAAAGGTAGGAGGAGGTGGTTGAAACCTTGCCTCACTCCTTAAATGTAAGATATGGAGGTTCTGGTAGGAAGTCTTCCCAAGATCGTCCTGTGTTCAGGTTTTCCTAAAGAAGCCATGCCAATCTAATGTCCTCGTCTAACCAGAGGAGCATGAACACACTAATTTGGACTTTAATGTCTTAGCTACCTTCCTGTTTCCAAGGTGGCGAATTTCTCTGAGTATATATACTCAGTTTTTGTATTTGTGTTAGGATGGATGGTAGAGCAGAGCTCCCGACTATATTGTTTTAATGAAGCATTGGTTTTTCTGGCTATGTATCTGCATATGAAATTTTCTTGTTCAATGTAAGGCAGTTCTCTTTTCATCTGGTTTTGATCTCATACTAGAAGGGTTCATGATTGATTGATTCACATGAATCATTGTGACTATGTTATGATAAAGGATTTATTATAGCGTTGTTATGTTCTTTTAGTGTTTCTACTTTTGAATATAAGAGGTTATTGTGTTCAAAGTTTTCTTCTACATGCCGCTAGAAGCTTGATGCCTACAGTAGGCCTTCACATTTCCTCACAGAAGTATTCCTCCTACTCAGCCTTGTTACAACTTACTGTATGAAGTTAAACCAAGACCTCATCTGCTTGTGCATGCCTGGCCTAGTTTCTGAGTTAGAACGATATTTTTCTAAGTCTACTTTCATTCATCACCCTTTATCAACAAATAGTGGCATAAAATGATGGGCTTCATGCTTACTCCTACTGCAATCCAGGAGTGACTTCTGATGCCAACACCACCAATGACTTCTTATTCTTTATTAGTCTTCGATCTCTTACATCCATCCTCTCCTGTGCACTAATCCATAGAGCCATGCTTCGCACTGGACATGTGATCTGTACACTAATCACCATATCCACCTTCCCACAATCAGGTCAAGGCACATAGCCAACTCATCTATTATGCACAAAACCTTACGTACATAGTTTGTTGCACAAAGCAACTCATAAATACTTTCCTCTTTCACTTAGCTACTTACACTGCTTTCTTATCTCTTTACATCGCTACTTATACATTACATTCCTTCTTATTTATACTTTTACATCCCTTAAAAAAAGGCCTAAACATGGTTAAACCCATGGGATGACATCCCCTAAACCCTAATACCCAAAACCCTAGTGAACCCCTTGTTGGGTCCACAAAACAAGTGAGATCCCATGATCTTAGCGCCACCTCGGCGCTCCATTTTCAACCAGCCTATTGAAGTACAAAAGTGGTCAAACTTGACCAATGTTTCCTCAAAACTTGGTCTAGGGCCATCAGGCCCCCAACACTCACCTATGACTCATCTCGTGTCACTCAGATCTGGTGTTGCTTTGAAGGCATCGAGCTTAGCTCAAGATTCCTCGACCTAATGCTTTGCCTGAGCCTCCTGCTCAACAAACTCCTGGATCAATTTCTCTGTAATAGGCCCTTCCAGGCATTGTTCCATTGTCACAACCACTTCGTCCAGTTGCAAACCTTGTCCCTTGATCTCTTCAAACACCGCGCAGGATTCATCCTTCACCGGTTGTAGCCTCTGTGTGACTTCCATTACTCTACCCTGGATGGCAATAATATACTGTTGGACCACACATTGTTCTTGTGATCTCTTCATTCTCTCGACCGCAATGAGTGACTTCATCTATGCCTGTACTGACAGTGCCTGTTGTTGTGCCTCACATAGCCACGCTTCCAACTTCCTAAGTTCTGGGTCTTCTGTAAGGCATTCATAGGTCTGAGCACTTCTATTTCTTAGTTGCTTGCATTCTGAGGCGAGGACTCTGATCCTTTCCACTGCGCTCTTAGTGGATTCCTCCCTCTAATCATGTACTTCCTGTGAAGTGTTTGGTACTGCTTGAATCTCCAACTCTGTTACCCATGCTTGAAGTTGTTGGATGACCTCAATGAGCTTCATCACTTGAACCTTGACTGCATCATGTTCCTCCTGTGCCAAGCCTGGCACAGAGCAAAGTTATTTTCTCACCACTTCTTTGATTGTAGTCTTCTATATATGCCACATGAAATTTGACCCTTGATCATCATGTTGTTGAAGTGGAGGACATCGGCTTCTAATATGGGCTCTACTCACATTGTGAGGTGTTCAAAGGATGTCTTATATAGCCTAAAAATAAGTCCTTGAATTTACTTTCACTCTATGGACCTATAATATTATAGAACCTAATCTAATATAGCAATAATTTTATGATATGAGTTATGCAACATAAGGAAAATAAGTGTTGAAAACTACCTATCATAACTCTTTGCATTAGTATCCTTAAAGGGATACCATGTGCGTAGATTAGATGAGAACATTGTTGGTTTGTGCATTGGAGAATGGTTACATGGATATGTGTAAGACTTAGAAAATGCCAGGTGACTGTGTAGTCACATTAATGTGCCTACTTAGTTTTTCTTCACATTATATAATATAAACTGAGCATTTGTTGAAGAGAGTTAGTCCTTCAAGAATTTATCTCATGTATTTGATCTTGAGATCAATGACTTAAATGGTGGATATTCACTCCTAATATATTTTGTAAAAATTGTCAAAAACCTTGAAATTTGTTACCAAAAACCTTGAGATTTGTTACCAAAAATTTGTAGCATGTAGTTCTAGGAGTATTCCTTGAGATTGAGCTTACAATAGATGTTCAAAAATTTATATTGTGTCTTAAATTAGTGAAGAGATATTTTGGATGAGAGTCATAATTTTCAAGGCGTGAGATGGGATGGGTAATGGATAGTCTACGAGTAGGGAGCATAGATGGGTTGAATAATGTAGATTTCTTGCATACTAAGGTCACCATGTTTACACCTCTTATGTCTTGGAAAGGTTAAGAATTTCTAGAGAACATAAAAATTTGAAATCCTTAAGTGAAATTCCTCTTACGAAACAAGGATTGTATTATTATTTTTTATTACATTGTTGTCTTTTGCCTTGAACCATCTCGACATCATATCAAATTTATGTTCTTTACTCTCAAAATTATACAAAGATATCAGTATTTAGATTGGTATTGTCACTAGGTAGGCACACAAGGGTTGGATATGCTTCTTTCCTTCAAGTCTTGAGTTCTTGTGTTTGAAATGCTTTGTTATCAAAATCCAATTGAATAAAACACACACCAATTTTGTTTGGGAAAAAATCCCTCATGAATGAACAATCCCTTCTCTTATGGACACAATTTTCTTATGTTTCACATTCTTACCAACACTCTATCCATGCAACAACTTCACTTGGAGTACCTCCTTAGTGTGCAATCATATCACCTTGTTTCACCCAAAATAGTTGAAAAATCCTACACATGCATAATTGTAGGTGGCATTCATAAATAGGCTATAGTGTTGAGGATGAGGTTGTTATCACTTTAAAATTGATCACTTGCACCATTTTTAGTAGTTACACATGAATATATCACAATTGGCATGCATAACCCTCATTTTAATCCCCTTTCCATCATCACATGACCTCAAACTTGTTGGAATCGACCTAGTTAAACCTTGAAATTGACCAAAAGAGGTTATCATATATATTTACCCAATTATGTGCATGCATATAGTGTAGATATACCACCCAAAAGTTGTGCTTCCCTTTAAAATCACTAATTTTGATTATTTATGACCCCCAACAATGCACTCCAATTGTTATAATGCGATGTTAATTATATGTGAAACCATGTTAAAGCCTAATTGCTATTTTTAACTTTGATCTAGTCATATTTTAACATTGTAAAGAAGGTCATGTCAATGCATTTATCCACTACACAACTATAATTGTTTCCCCACTTGTCATTGACAAACGTGATGAGTTATGGAAAAGGTTTGATTTTTCCTTGTGTGCAACTGTTGATTCATAATCTGGATAGTTAAGTAGAATATTATGTCTTGGTTCTCCATGTGCCCTACCAGATATAACTTTAAAATTTTCATTTATTGTGGAAAATATAGTTTTATTATTTATTTGCAATTGTCAATGTCCTTGAATTGTAAATGGAACCCACTTAGAGAAGGAAACATGAGCTAGACATATTACAGAAAACAACACAAAATGTGGGGAACTCCAGTAAATGGGGAAGTCTCAGGAAACAGAAAAGGAAACTAACATCGAAAAATAATATCTTTAACTTTTTGGACTATTGTTTCATCATTCATCCACTTTAGTACAAAGTTGCATAAAATTTGGATTCCTAGATGATAGAATTGTCATTGTTGTATTTCATATCAGATTTAAAATATCAATTCGTTGTTCACATTCATATCAAAACATAGGTTAAAAAATCTAAAAGGTGAAAATAGAGTAGGAAGTTGTGAGCTAGTATCATAAGTATAACAAAATGACTATTGACACCATTTTAAATTAGAGAACATGTTGGCACTGGGGAAAACCAAGGGTTCAATGCTTCAACAATGCACCAAGAAGAACCTGACTACCAACCCTTTTGTCAACACCTACGAAGCAGGTGAAGTCTCACCCGAGGTAGAGACAGGGGGGGGTTACAGGAATTAGGTGTCTGTAACCAAGTTGGGACACAGATCTGTGATTACAATTACTTCACATAGTGCTTAATAAAAACATGCATTAGTTATCAACTTTATTCACCTCTCAAAACAAACCCTAAGTATAAATCGACGTAGTAATAATGAAAAAATACACATTGCACTTAGCATCATAAGTCATATCTAACACATTCAACATATACAAAGAATTAAACATTCATAGATATATCTATCATTCATAACATTCGATGCACTAAGATGATTCATGACATAAACATTATAGCACAAAGAAAACCATGAACACAAGATTTGTGTGGTTCACCCCAATGTGGGGCTACATCCACCAATGACTTCTTCTTCTTTATTAGTCTTCAATCTCTTACATCCATCTGCTCCTATGCACTAAGCCACAGAACCACGCTTCACACTGAACAGGTGATCTATGCACTAAGAACTATATCCACCTTCCCACAATCAATTCAAGGCACAGAGCCAACTCCTCTATTATGCACAAAGCCTTACATACATAGTTTGTTGCACAAAGCAACTTAGAACTACTTTCCTCTTTCACTTAGCTCTTTACATTTCTTTATTATCTCTTTACATCGCTACTTATACATTACATTCCTTCTTATTTATACTTTTACATCCCTTACAAAAAGTCCTGAACATGGGTAAACCCATGGGTTGACATCCCCTAAACCCTAACACCCAAAAACCTAGTGAACGCCTTGCTGGGTCCACAAAACAAGTGAGATCCTACGATCTCAGCTCCACCTGGGCGCTCCATTTTCGACTAGCATGTTGAAGTACAAAACTGGTCAAACCTAACCAATGTTTCCTCAAAACTTGGTTGAGGGCCAACATGCCCCCAACACTCACTTGTGACTCGTCCCGAGTCACTCAGATATAGGCAGTGCTTCTTTGAAGGCCTCAAGCTTAGCTCAAGCTACCTCGACCTACTACTTCACCTGAGCCTCCTGCTCAACAAACTCCTGGAGAAATTTCTCTATAATAGGCCTTTCCAGGCATTGTTCCATTGTCGCAACCACTTGGTCTAGTTGTGAACCTTGTCCCTCAATCTCTTCAAACACCACGCAAGATTCATCCTACACCGGTTGGAGCCTATGTGTGACTTCCATTACTCTACCCTGGATGGCAGTAATATATTGCTAGACCGCGCATTGTTCTTGTGATCTCTTCATTCTCTCGACCACAGTGAGTGACTTCATCTACGCTTGTACTGACAGTGTCTGATGTTGCACCTCTTGTAGCCACGCTTCCAACTTCCTAAGTTCTAGGTCTTCTATGAGGTGTTCGTAGGTCTGAGCACTTCTATTTCTTAGTTGCTTGCATTCTAAGGTGAGGACTCTGATCCTTTCCACTGCGCTCTTAGTGGCTTCCTCCCTCTAATCGCATACTTCCTATAGAGTGCTTGGTACTACTTGAATATCCAACTCTGTTACCCATGCTTGAAGCTATTGGATGACATCAATGAGCTTCATTACTTGAACCTTGACTGCCTCATGTTCCTCCTGTGCCAAGCCTGGCACATAGCGAAGTTATTTTCTCACCACTTCTTTGACTGTAGTATTCTATGCAAGAAGTTGGTCCTTTTCCCTTTGTATATTCACTTTTTCTTCCTCAAGCATCACCCAGAACTCATATTTCTCATTTTCATACGCAGTTACACAGTATCACGCAATTCGTAGCTTCTCCAAGATCTCCTCTTTTTTTATTCAGGGCTTCTGTGGAATGTTCCTTTTCTTCTTGGAATCATTGAAGCCAAGGCTTTGTTGCATCTGCAATTCTTTGAAGTTGGGCTAGCTCATCCCCCAAGCCTGTAGTATTTGACGAGGAAGGTGCAATAGATACTGCGTGGCTCAATTGAATGACTCGTTGAATTTCCTTCAGTTTCTTCTCAACTCTTATGTACAACTCTTCTTGATTCATGCCATATCTATGTAATAGGCCCTTAGACGCATCCTCCATTGCTCCATAGACTAGACCAATGCCATCCTCCATGAGCATAGCCTCTAACTGGGGCTTACTAGAGCAGGTCTTCCTTCTTGTTGAAGGTTTCTGTGGAGAAACCTTCCTCTTCTTTGATGTCTCTACCTCAGTATGGGGATCCTTTGGTGGTGTAGCTTTTGCTTCTCATTGTTTTTCTCCTTCTTTACCTCCTACTTATTGATTTTCTTCATCTCCTCCTCCTCCTATGGGTGAGACAAGTCTAATTTCTTCTGAGGCACTGTCCTCCTCATCAGTCTCTATGTTCTGAACTTCCTCCTTTTTATTTTTCTTCTTCGCACTGGTATGTCTAGCATGCTCAAACCGGGTGACCAAGGGGCTTCCTATGATGTCAGGGTCAGAGAGTTCTACATAATCAACCGGTACTCTGTCGGCCACTCCTTCGTGATTTGTTCCATGTCTTCGTCGGTCATCTTATAATAGGACTGTAACTCTTCCTTACTCTTGTCTTGAAAACATAACCATTTTTTGGCACAGGGGTAGATCCATGGTTCAACGCTTCAACAACACACCAATAAAACCCTAACTATCGACCCTTTCGGCAACACCTACAAAGTAGGTGAAGTCTCACCCGAGGTAGAGGCAGGGGGGGTTATAGGACTTAGGTGTCTGTAACCAAGATGGGAAATAGATATATGATTACAATTACTTCACAGAGTGCTTAATAACAACATGCATTAGTTATCAACTTTATTCACATTGCAGAACAAACCCTAAGTATAAATCGATGCAAAAATAATGACAAAATACACATCGCACTTAGCATCACAAGTCAAATCTAACACATTCAACATATAAAAATAATTAAACATTCATATATCTATCTATCATTCATAACATTCGATTCCCTAAGAATATTCACAACATAAAAATTATAGTACAAAGCAAACCATCAACACAATATTTACGTGGTTCACCCCAGTGTGAGGCTACATCCACCAACAAATTCTTCTTCTTTAGTATTCTTCAATCTCTTACATCCATCCACTCTTATTCACTAATCCACAGAGCCAAGCTTCACACTAGACAGGTGATCTGTGCACTAAGCACCAGATCCACCTTCCCACAATCAGGTCAAGGCACAGAGCCAACTCCTCTATTACGCACAAAGCCTTACATACACAGTTTGTTGCATGAAGAAACTCAAAACTACTTGCCTCTTGCACTTAACTACTTACACTACTTTATTATCCCTTTACATCACTACTTCTACACATTCCTTCTTATTTATACTTTTACATCCCTTACAGAAAGGACTAAACATGGGTAAACCCATCGGTCGACATCCCCTAAACCCTAATACCCAAAACCCTAGTGAAGGCCTTGATGGGTCCACAAAACAAGTGAGATCCTGTGATCTCAGTTACACCTAGGTGTTCCATCTTCGACCAACCTATCGATGTACAAAAGTGGTCAAACTTGGCCAATGTTTCCTCAAAACTTGATCGAGGGCCAATAAAACATTTCCCTCTGTGTGCTTAAAAACACCATTATTTTTAAATGCTTGGTTGTTAACTATTTTCACTATATATAGTTTTTTATATGGTTTAGCATTTCTTAGGGTATATTTTAGTTCAATATTATACTTGTGTTTTATTAGTGAATTTTTATTAATGAATGTTATAGATGTTTGGAAAAACAAATTGCTCAAAAATCCTTTTATAATTGGCTCAACATATTGTGAATAAGGGCATTGTTTTTTTTTGTTTTAAATAAATATATGTCATCGCAAGAGAAATGTCCTCAAGAAATATTACGACGAAATTGTTATACAATCGACGAAAAATTATATAGTGATTTCGTCACAAGATACCTTGTACTCGTTGCTCTTGCGACAATCCCTTCGATAACTCATTCATCACAAGATTCTTCATCTTTTCTCTATTGTGACAATCTCCCTATATTGTCACTCATGTGACGATATCCCTATATTGTTGCTCGTGCAATGATCTCTCTAACCTGTTGCTCTTGCGACGATATCCCTACCTTGTCTCTCTTGCAACAATTTTCATCGCTAGTCACTCTTGCGACGATTTCCCTTCCTTGTTGCACTTTCGATGATTTCCCTACTTTGTCACTCTGGCGATGATATCTCTTCTTTATTTCTCATGCGATGATATCTCTTCTTTGTCTCTTGTGTGACAACTCCCTAGTGTCATCACTCTTGCAACGTTGTTTCAGGTTCGTCGCACTTGCCATGTCACATGAAGCAACGTTTGGGAGACCCAATATTCATCACAATATCCATGACATAACATCGCAAGAGAGTCAAAATAGTCGTCGCAAAATGACCCAAATTTACTAGTGTGTTAATGTACCTATCTTTATTAGTGCAAGCATCTATTGTTTCATATAAGAGTTTGTCCTTTCCTTCAACTTATATTGGCACTTATACTTGTTGCAAGAAAAAATTTACTTTGTCATATAACTTCTATCTTGCCTTGTCATTGAAACTTGTCACTTGACCCATATTTAGATGAAGCCTTAGCACCCTTGGGATACCATTCATTAATTATATATCATCTATCTTGTTGAGTATCCTCCAACCATTCATTAATTCTAAAGCATCTATCTTGTTGAGTATCCACTAAGCCTTTTTAGTATCATCAAGAAAAGTGTCATCCAATAAGATTTTTTAGTATCATAGACCCTAAATATCCTCGCTAAGACTGAATTTCCTTCATCACCCTATCTACATCAATTCCCAAGCCTAATGTTGGGACTTTAATGCCTCTTTCTATCCTAACGAATTTCATACACCTTAATGTTGGGACTTTAATGCCATTCTATAAAAGAGAAGACTCACACCCCAAAGCATACCAATATAACAATAATGGGATGTCGAGTATGATATGAAAAAAGTAAAAAAGGACCCAAATAAGTTTGTTACATATAATAGAAGCAAGTATATTCTCCAAGAAAAACATGGGTTCCCTAAATATTTGCTCGCTAACTTATCTTCTCATTTTTTTAAGTGTTGTTACCACAAACTTATATTTGCATGATAACTTATGTTCTTGTTTTAACGAGTGTAGGTACCACCAAATAGGTATCTTTCGGCTCTATATTCCTCGAGTGATGATCAAGATATACTTAGAGAGGTTAAAAGTGAGACATGTTGTACTAGATATACCAGTTCTAGATCAACTAGATCTAAAAAGGTAAGGAAAATATTTCATATACACAGGCAATTTTTTATTTCCAGTGGAGGGTCATGTAATTATGATGCTGAGAGAATAGTGACATTGAGTTTCCCTTGAGGCATAGACATCTAGTGCAATGATGGGAACCTAAGGAGCTACCTGAAGTGGACATAGATTTCTTCATCAGTGGGAGGATGTATTGCATTGCTCCTTCGTTCTTACATGGATTGGGGTTATTTTCCATGGATGGAATAAAGTTCGGATATGGAACCATAACTAAATTGATGGAGTATGTTGGACCATTATAAAAATACAATCACTAGTTGATGTTGGTCCGATATACGCAAAGTATGCGAAGATACAAATTTTCCGCAAATTATATACAACTAGTAGATAACAATCAAAATAAAGGGGAAAATATGTATATTGATGGAAGTACAAAATGTTCTGGAAACATTGTGGGATTTATAAATAGTACACGACCAGTGGAAACAACTAAGAAATTGAATTTCATATTTGAGGGACGTGAAGGAGATCGTATATTTGTATGTGCAACAAAAACAATATTTCAAGGTGAAGAGTTGTTGATGGATTACAACTTAAATCGAATAGATGGAGGGGGTGTGGCTATGGGGGTAAATATCTTACATACCATTCAACTCAACCTTTGATCAATCATTTTTGTAATTTATCATTGCAATATTTCAATTTTTTACTGCATATATTTCATTTTTCATTATTTATTTTATGATATTACTGTAATATTTCATTTTTTAATGTTACAATTCCTTTCATAACTCTTGTTGATTAATTTGTTGTGTCAACATCTGTCTAGGGTGACCGTGAGAAATCACATGATACATATGTCCAAGGTGACCGTGGAAATGCACTTGGTGTGCCTCAACAGGTAAATGTTAAATATAGTAACAACTTATGACTACAACAACTAAATTTCTGAAATTTCATTATTTATTTTCTGATATTACTGCAATATTTCATTTTTTTAATGTTACAAGTGAATTTCATAACTTTTGTTGATTGATTTATTGTGTCAACTTCTGTCCAGGGTGATCGTGCAAAATCACCCGCTACATCTGTCCAGGGTGACCATGAAAAATCACCCACTACATCTATCCAGGGTGACCATGGAAATGCACCTGTTGTGTCTTAGCAGGTAAATGTTAAATATAGTAACAACTTATAACTACAACTACTACATTTCTAAAATTTCATTATTTATTTTATGATATTACTGCAATATTTCATTTTTTTAATGTTACAGGTGAATTTCATAACTTTTGTTGATTGATTTATTGTGTCAACTTCTATCCAGGGTGACCATGGAAAATCACTCGCTACATCTGTCCAGGGTGACCGTGGAAATGCACCCATTGTGACTCAACAGGTAAATGTTAAATATAGTAACATCTTATGACTACAACAACTAAATTTCTAAAATTACTACAATATTTCAATTTTTTAATGTTATAGGTGAATTTCATAACTTTTGTTGATTGATTTATTGTGAAAACATCTGTGCATGGTGACCATGGAAAATCACCCGCTACATCTTTCCAGGGTGATCATGGAAAGGCACCTACTGTGCCTTAGCAAGTAAATGTTAAATATAGTAATAACGTATGACTACAATAACTAAATTTCTCAAATGTTAAAGTTCATCTCATTAATTTTATTCATCAATGTATTGTCGCATCATCAATGTGGGAAGGCGCCCACTGAGGATATTGATGAGGATGAAATATTGTATTCCACTGACCCAATAGAAACTATCGTGAAGGCCTTGAAGAAGGAAAACATATAATATTCTAGGTTTTTTTTGCAAAAGACCCCTGACACAGGAGGACATGGAAAGAATTGCAGAGCTACAAAATCTAATAACTAATTTTGGGGTAAGTGGCATCTTCACATATTTTTATTCGATGTGACAATTTCATATATGTTTTTTTTTTATATTTTCAATATGATATGATAAAGTAAATTTTTCCATTTTTAGGAGTTTTTAAACCTCGTGCCCCAAGAACCTACCGAGCCCGCAACTGCTATAGGTAGCAGTGATGGTCCAATGAAAAAAAAAAGTCGACATAAAAAAGTACAAGTGAGGATTTTTTACCCTCCTGAGGTTCCTCTCAAATCCATTGATGAATGCAATGATGTTGACTGGCATGACATGCTGGAGCATGAGGAGCCGGAGCCTGGGACTCCACATGACTCCGGAGATGAATGTACTATAGATGGAGAGGAAGATATTCATGGAGCGGCAAGAATTAAAAGCTTAGGATCACTAGATCTCACCTTTTTGGTGGATGATGCATGTGTTCCGATCAAGATTCAGAAGATTGCATATATTTGTTAATTAATTGATTCATTTTTATTATCAAAATGAAATAGACATTTGTTGAGATTATTATAAATTAGTGGATAACATGTTCTGCAAGAAACAATGTTTTCTATAGAAACTTAAATGACAAAGCATTGGAGTTGTTTGGCCCCACCATTCGCACATGGTGGAATGGCCAAGATAGAAAAAAGAAAGATGAATTGATAGGCCACATGGTAAACTTGTTCGAGAATACGTTCAACAAGAAAGTGGTTACAAAGTTAGTCGACGAAAATTTAAAATATACCAGGGCCCAATATAGGGAGAAATTGCAATTAGACCTCAAGCATGAGTGCCCTCCCATGGTTTTGGAGAAAGAGTGGAAGGCCCTGATAGAGGATGCAAAAGAGAACTTGTTTAAAAAAAAAGGAAGACATCCATGACCTAGTCAACCAAGGTACAACACATGTAATCTTATTAGTGAAATATGCTCATTTATGTTTTTCTTTCTTGTTTTAAGTAACAATTCTGATATCTAATGTTTTTCAAAAAAATTGTATATAGGCTACCTGACACCTCCAAAGAAACCAAGGCTAGAATGGAAAATCATGGGAAACATAAAATAGGCTAGGGTGGCTATGGAAAACTAAAATCTTGAATCGTAAGAATTAAATGATTAATTGTGGTGAATATTTATTTAACAGTAGAGAACAAATATTTGTTTTTGTTATTGGTAATTTTAATGTTGTTATGCATTGCAGTTAAATATGTTTGACATTGTTGCCACTGAGGAGGACATAAATCCTGGTTACAATCACGGTTTTAAAAGTATGATTGAATATAGGAGAATCTTGGGGAAGACTCCAATCCCCCAGCCACGTAGGTAAATAAAATGAATAAGGAAACAACAGTAGCATGTTTGTAAAGTCTATTCATATTTTATTATATCTCCCTTAACTAAGTATTTATGTTTTTTTCAAGCAATAGTGAAACTGCAACAGTGAATATAGCGGTATTTAGCAAACACCACTTCATACTAGGGAGCACATGCCCAATGATAGTGGGGAGCAGAGTACCCATTCCGGTATGTATGCTTTAGAATTTGAAATATTTATTGTGATTGTAGATATTTATTTCCTAACTTGTACTTATATATTATATTCTTTAAATGGAAGAGAATGTATCTTAGGAGGGTGAACTACGATAGGAACCAAGTGGACAAGAAATTAACGCACAAATTGTCACAGCTACACAAATAGATAAAGAGAAATATTGTAATGTTAATCAAAATAATGAAATAGTTATTTCAATTATATTTTAACATATCAATATGATCATTTTCGTTGTTGCAGTTCATGCCCCTGCATAGATGCCTCCACGCCCTTCTCAATGATGTACCAGAAGTATGGTACATGAGTTCAAGGAAAAAAAAACAATAGAAGGATAGGGTGCAATAAATACAGTGTCAAAGGATGATTATGATATCCCAATCACCAATTTTATGAATGTAAAAAAACATAAATCAAAGAAAAAATAGATTTATAAATTCATGACTTGTATTTGGAGTATGAAACATTTTTTATATGAATTACAACATTATGCTTCAATTTTTATATGTTCATATGTTTTGATGACTATGCTAGTTATGCATGAATGTCTATATGTTTTCTATATAAACAAAATCATTTGTTGGGTATGGGGAATAAAGAGCGATGTGGGGAGGAGGGGCCATATGAGCTTCCACCTTCACGTGGTTGGCCATGTTTATTAGAGAATAACCTATTCTTGAAACAAAGAGAATCTCATTAAGTTATGCGACCACTTAAGTTTCTTCTAGAGTATTTTACATAACTAAATGCCTACTTATTTGCTTATATATTATTTACTCATATAAAGAATTTTTCTTTTATGATTCATGCAGGTCTTGGTGATGGAAATGAATCTCATGGAAAACTCTTATCAATTTGTATGGGCTAATGGATCTAGCGAAACGAAAATGATAAGGTAAGGTTTTTGACGTGTTTTTTAAAGTATAAAACTCAATGTGGAACTTATGGAGACATAGAATGTAAAAATACAATTTTGATTATTGTTAATATATTCATAATTTCTAGGACATTACTAGCATCAAATTAATGTATGAGACCCCTATGTTTGTGGGATGCATAGAGGGTTTACTCATTGTCCCACAAACAAGTGAGTTTCATACATCAATTTGGTGTCTTGCTAGGTTGTGACCTATTAGTATATTTTTGAGATATAAGTAATTTTATAAGTTGATGTGCAATAATATATAAACACATAAACATATTTTGATAAACCATTGAAATATTGAACCTACAAATCTACTTTGGCATGTTTCTAGGACCATTTATCTCCCCATGCATATTGAATTTTATGAGTAATTGAGTTGATGAGTTTATGTGATATACGTTGCTTAATTTTTATTTTATATGAATTTAAGCATGATTGAGGTTTTGATCTAATGATTGGTACATAGTTTGTCCTTGGAATAATACTTTCATAATTATGATAGTGAATTCAAATTGTAGAGGACACACTATTGTCATGAGTTAAATTTCTTAATAAGGAGACTAGATTTTCGAGAACTTATGGTTTCACCAAGGGTTCTTGTAGAGACCTTGAGTAGGTCCCACTCAAGGGAATGAAAAGAACCCTCTTTTATATGATATTCTCATTTCTATAGTAGTTT
>JZKD02S1739355.1:368817-383264 GCA_000966675.3 Picea glauca
GGCCCTCAAAATGGCCTCGGAAGTTAAAACCTGCTAAAAATAGTAAATTGCCAAAATGGCCAGAAAACTATTTTGAGCCATTTGGAAAAGGTGGGTGGCCCCCGATATCCACCTAGATCAAAATTGTTGGGACTTAGTTCATTTTCCCATCTTTTCCATCATTCCTCCCATCATTCCTTCCATCATTCAGTCATCTGGTCAATCATCCATGAGCATGCACACACCCATTGAGCTATCCTTTGTATCTTCATGACTATACATGAACTAATATCCATAGATTTTTTCTGTTGGTGTAGCTAGTTATCTTGGGATTTGGACTGAAGAAGCGGGTTTTCAGGCCTGTTGGATATTGAAGAGGCGAGTTGTTAGGACCATGAGCAATTTCTCTCTAGGTGAGAGAATTGTTGGAAATTGATTTCCTGAAGGTGCTAAACTGCAACTATAGTGCTCTGAGACTTCCTGACCGACTTGTTGCTAGATCCTGGAAAGGAAGTGGGGCAACCAAAGGAATGTTGAGTAGAGAAGGGGCATGCTTCCTGGGTGGGACAGGCATGTGGGGAATGAGGGACTGTAGGTTGTTATTTTGAGTTGGAACCTGAGATAGAGTCTTTCCTATTGTCTATGAGCCTTTAGTTTGGTTAGGAATCCATTTACCCAGATGGATTTTAGTCTTAGCTCAGGGGTGACTCACTGTTGAGAGTGATGAAAAGTGTGGTCTAAGGCTGGGAGGTTCGTGGAAGGTCTACACGCAGTTGGTGACATTATTACCAAGATAAGTGCCAATTGTGTGATAAATTTACATACTACATTGTTATTTACATGCTTATTTTTATGGGTTATCATATGTGCGGTTATAACTGTGTTTATTTTTATGGTTATTTCCTGTATATGATGCATGTATATGTTTACTATTATTTGAGTGTGAATTTTTTTATTTACAGAGGTATTTGTATGTTTACGTTTTATATATAATGCTTCTGCAAGAGTTCTATGTGTATATATTTTAATTTCATATATTTCGAAAAATTTATGTCACATAGCTCAGTTAGATCTTGGGTATGTTATAGTATGTTCCACAGAGAGAATGTAAGAGTTAGCGTGGCCTAACATGGATGGTCGGGGATGTTACAATATGGTATCAAAGCTTCAGTTTTCAACACTGAGCTTGGATGGGCCGAGAAATTTGAGTTGAAGTGAAATTACATGGAGTATTTATTTTGAAGTGGCCAAATTTTAGTTTTTAGAACATCCATGGTAAAATTTAGAAGCAACGACGCAAAATTGGGAAAAACCCCAATTTATGTTGTTAAATTTGGGGAAAATTGAGAAATTCAGCCAAGTAATGAGATATGCCCGATTTAATATATGTTCTAGAAAATTCGGATCTAGAATGGGTCAAATTTGAAGTTACAAAGAAGCCATAACAGTTGGAGCGATATTAGTAACTAAAATTCTCAATTCGTGACTTGATTTTGGGTAAATTCATTACAGAAATGTCAACCCACAATGATTTGTTGTTGCATAAGTTGAACTAGTGTTATCAGGGTGAAATGGAACAAATTTCATAATTGCAGAATGTCGATGGTAAATTGGGGAAAAAAGTTAAGCCAAAATCCCCAATTTCTGTAGTGGAATTCATGAGGAATTGATGAGCATAAAAAATGAATGTGCACAGGTGGGCACACTAAAAATGCATGATGCGCAGTGAAAAGCTTGTGATAGGTGAAATTCGACACTGAGCAAAAAGATATTGGCATGTTGGTGCGCGTGCTAAATTTTGGTTCCGCACGAAAAAATGTTAGTGTGTGGGTGTGCATGCTAAATTTTGGTGCCACGCAGAAAAATGTTAGTGTGCGGGTGTGCACGCTAAATTTTGGTGCTATGCGGAAAAAATTTAGTGTGCAGGTGTGCGTGCTAAATATCATCACCACGCAAAAAATTGTTGGTGTACAAGAGTGCACGCTAAATTTAACATTGTCTGGTGTGCACACATATAATAATGACGTTTGTGGTGTGCGCAGTGTTGGCAGAGCGCGGAGGAGTTTTGTTGGTGCACGCGCAATGTGGGTATATGTTATCGTGCAACAATTTAGTTAGTGGCGCACATAGAGTTTTGGTGCATGGTGGAAATGTACTAAAGTTTGGCATGGTACAACACATAGAGTGAAATGCACATAGAATATCAGCATGTGATACAAAAACTTTGCACAACAGGTACTAGTGAAAGGACCGAAACTGCACGCGATGGATATTAGCGCACGACACAAAAGTAGTGCACAATTATTGGCGTGACATAGAAGTGATACACAGTGGTTTTAAAGTGAGTGAAGCATGATTTACCTTATGTTGTTGTTGTGCATGTTTAATATGGGTTTACAGGTTGAAATTTGTGTGTGCGAATTTGTTTGAAGGGTGAACAACAACAGAAAACCAGTGATTTTCTGTGATGTTTTATATCATTTGAATGCCATCTTTTTGCAGTGTGTTTTTAAGGCCCTTAAGAGTGATTTTAGCTACTCAAAAACCATGAGAACCGAGTGTTCCAAGGAACACTTTGCCTTTGCATCTCAAATAAAATATCTTGGAGAGATCTTTCTAATGGTGTAAATCGTTCGTCAAATGGAGCTTTTATGAGAAAGTTACAACACAAACAATGAAGGGTAAATTTTAAGACCCAACTAACTTCAAGAAGCCATAACTTTATTCTTCAAAATTAGATTGAGGTGCAGGAGTAGTCAATGGAAATATATTGAGCCATAGAAGACATTCCAAGAGCTGAATTAAAGTTTTGGGCATGTTAAAAGTGTTTAATATGGAAAAGAAGGTACCCGTAGCATATCAATTACAATATGGTATTTTGGCCTAGAACTTCAGCAGGTTGTAACTAGCAGCCAAGAACCCAAAAAGAGATGAAACTTGGACAGAGTGTCCATAATATGTATATGAAGAAACCCAATTGATATCCTATGAAAAATCCATAGTAGGTGCAAAAATGCATAATTACAACACAGAGTAGCGCCAAGTTGAAAAATGAACAGAAAAATTAATGGGAAAATTTCAAATAGCCATAACTTTTTGCTCATGACTCAAAATTGAGCATGGGAGAAGGCATTGGAAAGGTCTTGGACAGTGGAATATAAATATACACCCATAAAATTGATCTGGGCATTCAAATTTCCAAGAAATTGAAATAAATAATTCTGATATATATTATTGAACCAGAATGGTTCATATTTTCATGAAATTGTTGAAACAGTTAGCCTGACAAAGTTTTGTTGGCTACACATTTTGCAGATTTAACAACAACTAGATCAGATCAATATCAGCATAGATTCTAGAGGAATGCAAGAGGCACAAGGTACTTACTGTCAAGAGGATGATATTAGAGGGATGGATTTCCATTTGGGAATTGAAGGAACAAACTCCAATGGACATGGAGATGAAAGGACTAAAAACATGAATATGGCAGAGACCATTAAAAATTTACAGGAGGATGTCCAAAGCCATAAAGATGATAATGAAAGGCTTATGAGAGCCAAGGAGTAGCAGGATTACTTCAACATGAATTTAATGTAGATCTTGAACTGAATATAAAATAAGTTGGATAAGGAGAGTGGCTCAAGAAAATCTGGAAGTCACAGGCCTCCTGATGAGAAAAAAAGAGAAATAAGTGTTAGTAGACATCACCATCACTCCTTGAGGAATACAATAAGAGGGCACACAACAACTCAAGTCCATCCCCTACTAGAAATAATAAGAGGTATGGGGTGGATGAATAGAGAGGAGAAATGAACAAAATCAAAACTCCTACATTTGATGGTGAGCACAAGAAGGATGAAGATGCATAAACATGGTTGTTGGGCATGAGAAAGTATTTTGAATTGCACAATTATTCTTCTCATGCATAAGGTAGAATTGATATCTATCAACTCAATGGAAAGGCATCCATGTGGTGGGATCAGCTTGTGCAGGTGCAACACATTAAAGAGAAAAGTGTTACTTGGAGGGAATTCAAGAAGTATTTTGAGAAGAAATACTTGACTAAAAGATACTATGAAAAGAAAATGAAAGATTTCTTTGAACTCAAGCTTGGGAGTATGACAATAGATGAATATGAGAGAAGGTTTTTAGAACTGTTGAAGTATGTCTCTTTCATCAAGGATGAGATAGTTAAGATTCAAAGGTATTTGAGTGGATTTCCATCATTCATTAGTGACAAAATACATTATGATGATCCCAAGACATTGGAGGAGACCATAAGGAGAGCTAAATGACTATATGATTAGCAGAAAGCAAGGCCAACTTTCCAAAAATCTTGGGAAGACAAAAAGAAATTCAAGATGGATCAAAGGAAGAAGGGGTCTAAGCCACCATTCTTCAAAAATAATCCTCGGGGACAACTAACTCCTAGAGATCCCAGAGTGATTGAAACAGGGGGTCAAAGGCCAAGGTAGCCACTTATTCAATGTTTGGGTTGTAAAGGGGATCATATGTTCAGAGATTGTCCTCATAGAGGTGAAAAAGTGAGAACTGTTCACAATGTACAGCAAGATGAAATAGTGGAGGACATGGGTAGAAATGTGCCAAGAATATATGCAGCCCTGGACAACAAGAAAGCAGAGTATCATTCACATATGATTGAAGTGGAAGGTATGATCAACAACCAAACCATTGCTATTTTAATTGATTCAGGAGATAGTCATAGTTATATAGATCCTACGATGGTGAAAAGTTTGAATTTTCCAAGAAGCAAGCATGAAAAATTTTGGTTGGTGCAGCTGGCTACAGGAGCCAAAAGAAAGGTTAATGATATGGTTAAGTCATGTCTTATGGACATGAATGGACTCAACACCATGGTAGATTTGAACATCTTTCCTTTAGGTTCTTATGACTATCTAATTGGGATGGATTGGTTGTACCAACATCATGCTATACTATATTGTTATAACAAGTCATTTACTTGCTTGGATGAGAAAGGGATCCTAAGGAAAGTGCAGGGGATTCCCAGGGTAGTAACCATCAGAGAAATTTTGGCATTGTAGCTGAAGAGATGTTAGAGAAAAGGGTTTCAAATATTTGTAGCTCATTTGGAGGAGACACCTAAAGATAAGGTGCCAAATTTGGAAGATCATGCAGTCTTGAAAATTTTTGAAGATGTGTTTAAGGAGGTACCAGGACTACCCCCAAAGAGAGATATTGATTTCTCTATAAATTTAAGGCCTGGAGCAGCTCCAGTGTCAAAGAATCCTTACAGAATGAGTACTCTATAACTAAGGGAGTTGCAAATGCAACTTGAAGAAATTCTTAAGAAGGGGTATATATGCCCAAGTGTGTCACCTTGGGGTGCCCCAGTCTTGTTCATGAAGAAGAAATACGGGACATTAAGATTGTGAATTGATTTCAAACAGTTGAATAAAGTGATTGTAAAGAACAAGTATCCTCTGCCAAGGATTGATGATATCTTTGATCAATTGAAGGATGTCAAGATATTTTCAAAGATAGATCTTAGATCAAGATACCATCAGGTAAGGATTAAAGAGGAAGATATTAGCAATACCTCCTTCAAGACAAGGTATGGTCATATGAGTTCACAGTGGTTCCAATTGGGTTGTCAAATGCACCAGTTGTTTTCATGTGCTTAATGAATGGTGTTTTTCGAGAATATTTAGACAAGTTTTTCATTGTATTTTTGGATGACATTCTTATATATTGTAATTCAGAAGAAGAGAATGAGAATCATTTGAGAATGGTGTTGCAAGTATTGAGGGAGCATCAATTCTATGCCAAGTTGAGCAAGTGCTCATTTTTTCAGAAGCAAATCCATTATTTAGGGTATATCATTTCAAAGGATGGGATAGCAGTGGATCCTGAGAATATAGAAGCCATTAGAGAATGTTCAACACCAAAGAATGTGACAGAGGTTAGATCATTCATGGCCTTCCAGGCTACTATAGGAGATTTATTGAAGGATTCTCAAAGATTGCACACCCAATCACTTCCTTACAAAAGAAGGGTGTGAAGTTTCAGTGGACATTGGATTGTGAAAGGATTTTCCAACACTTGAAACAATTATTAACAAGTACTCCAATACTAAGGATTTCAGACCCAAATGAAGACTTCATTGTATGCACAAATGCATGTAAAGAGGGACTTAGTGGAGTCCTCAGTCAAAATGGGTTTTTTATATGTTATGAATCAAGGAAGTTGAAAAAGCATGAAAGACACTATGCCACCCATGACTTGGATTTGGAAGCCATAGTGCATGCCTTGAGGAAATGGAGACACTACCACATGGAAAAAAGGTTTGAGCTGAGAACAGACCATAATGGTCTGAAATATTTATTTGATCAACCAACTCTAAATGCTAGGCAAAGCAGATGGTTATAATTTCTGAGTGAATATGACTTTGATATAAATAATATCAAGGGGAAAGAGAACAAAGTAGATGATGCACTCAGTAGAAGAGTGCATGAAATGCATTCTAAAACCATTAGCATGTACCAATCAGATTTGAAAGACAGGATTTTAAAGGCTGACAAATCAGATTTGCATTACAAGGAATTAGTGGCAAAATTACAGCAAGGTATTTTGCAGCAAAAAATTCAGGAATATAAGCTAGATAATGATGAAATTATCATGTACTAGGGAAGAATTTATGTACCAAATTCTAATGAATTGAAAAATCTGATATTATGTACTTGGCAGAATTTATGTACCAAATTCTAATGAATTGAAAAATATGATATTATGTACAGGGGCAGAATTTATGTACCAAATTAGTTAAGCTCACTCACAAGGCAACCAACATTGATGATGTTTATACGAAGGAAATTGCTAGAGTACATGGCATACCCAAGACAATTGTGTCTCACAAATATCCAAAATTTACCTCAAAATTTTGGAAGGGATTATTTAATGGATTTGGAACAAACTTGAATTTTAGTACATCTTATCATCCACAATCAGATGGTCAAACAGAGAGAGTGAATCAAGTGATTGAGAATATGTTAAGGATGTCTGTGATGGATAAACCATCAAAATGGGAAGACTACCTACACATGGTAGAGTTTGTTTATAACAATGGGTACCAAGCATCTCTAAAGATGAGCCCATTTGAGGCACTTTATGGCATAAAGTGAAACACACCATTAAGTTGGGATAACCCAACAGATAGAGCATTGGTTGGACCAGATTTTCTCAGGGAAATGGAGGAGAAAATGATGAAAAAAAAAAAAATTAAAGGTTGCCCAAGACAAGCAGAAAATTTATGCTAATAAGGGCAGAACTCACAGGGAATTTAAAGTGGGTGATCATGTATTTTTGAAAGTGAAGGCCAAAAGAAGTTCCCTAAAGTTGGGAAATTTTTCAAAGTTAGCAGCTCGCTACTGTGGGCTGTTTGAAATCCTATAGAGGATTGGTCCAATAGCTTATATGATTGCATTTCCTGCATCTATTTCTATTCATAATGTATTCCATGTATCATTACTCAAGAAATATATACCTGATGCTAATCATGTTATTGATTGGAATGTGATTCAAGTGGAGCAAGAAGGCGCTTTTCAAGTGCATCTGGTACGCATTCTGGACTGAAAATAAAACAGCTCCAAAATCGATCCATAGGGCCTGTAAAGGTCCAATGGACCTGGTATGGTATTGAGGACGCTATTTGGCAGCATGAGGATGCAATGTGGGTAGAATACTTGCATCTTTTTTAGGATTTTTGAAATTTTGTTGTATATGGGTACATGATGCACTGAGGATAGTGCATAAATAAGGGGAGGGGATTGTAATATCCCTAGGTCGAACCCAATTGTAATGTAAATGAAAATGTACTTAAGATGGTGAGTTGTTTTGATATCATTTTGTATGCACATTTCATGGCATAGTGCATGCCAGTACTGTGTAGTAAAATGATGAAGTGTGCACATTCCTAGATACTGTACACAACAACTTGAGTGCGCACGATATTGAGGCCAGTGAGCCTTTGTGTATATGTGGCATTTTATAGGCTGGTGAGTCAATATTATAAGCTAGGATGTTTATGTTTAGATTAGGCCGGAGAGCCTAAATGTTAAAGGCCAGTGTGCCTACCTTTGTAAATGTCTTAGAATTAATATAAAATACATCATTTTGCGTAGATCGACCATGATAAAAGAGATGGGGGACTAAAATCCACTGGTTAGGGAAAGGGAGGGGCATAAAAGTTAAGGAAAAGGGGTAAGATAGGGAGCTTAAGAAAAAAAGGAATATTATATTAATATTTCTTAAATCACAAAGTATGGATAATTATTTTATCCTGAGTTCTAAAGTTGGGGACAAGTGGGGCCAAAGTATCTTTCAACATGACAAGTGTCAAGTTGGGGACATCCATACATATTGTTGGGACTTATTTCATTTTCCCATATTTTCCATCATTCCTTCCATCATTATTCCCATCATTCATTCATCCAATCAATCATCCATGAGAATGCACACACTCATTGAGATATCCTCTGTATCTTCATGACTGTACCTGAACTAGTATCCATAGCCTTTCTCTATTGGTGTAGTTGGTTATCTTGGGAGCTGGACTGAAGAAGCAAGTTGTTAAACCCGTGGGATATTGAAGAGGCAGGTTGTCAGGCCCATGATAAATTTCTCTCTGGGTGAGAGAATTGTTGGGAATTGATTTCTCGAAGGTGCTAAACTACAGCTACAGTGCTCTGAGACTTCTTGTCTGGCATGTTGCTGAAGCTCGGAATGGAAGTGGGGCATCTGAAGGAATGTTGAGAAGAGAAGGGGAACGCTTCCTGGGTGGGAAAGGCATGTGGGGAATGAGGAACTATAGGTTGTTAGTTTGAGTTGGCACCTGAGACAGATTCTTTCCTATTTTCTATGATCCTTTAGCTTGGTTAGGAATCCCTTTACCCGGGTGGAGTTTAGTCTCAGCTCAGGAGTGACTCACTGTTGAGAGTGATGAAAAGTGTGGTTTAAGGATGGGAGGTTCATGGAAGGTATGCACACAATTGGTGAAATTATTACCAAGATAAGTTCCAATTGTGTGATAAATTTACATGTTGCATTGTTATTTACGTGTTTATTTTTATGGGTTATCATATGTGCAGTTATAACTGTGTTTATCTTTATCTGTATTTCCTGTATATGATGCATGTATATGTTTACTGTTATTTCAGTGTGAATCTGTGTATTTACAGAGGTACTTGTATGTTTACATTTTATATATAATGCTTTCACAAGAGTTCTTTGTGTATATATTTTAATTGCATACAGTTCAAAAAATTTATGTGGCATAGCTCAGTTAGATGTTGGGTATGTTATAGTATGTTCCATAGAGAGAATGTAAGAGTTATCTGGCATAGTGTGGTCCGACATGGATGGTCGGGGATGTTACATAGGATATTTCTTAGAAAGCAGGGGAAAACTATCATTTTTTTTTTTAAACCTATAGAAGGCATGGCAATAGCGACATAAGTTCGTCGCAAGTATGACATCTCAGTCGCGTGAAATTGGTGGGTTTTTTTACTCTGCCATGCTTTTTCATCATTATTTCCATGCTTTTTCGTCACTACCTGTCATGCTTTTTCATTGCACATATGGCATCTACGTCGCAAGCTTTTGTGGGTTTTTTTACTCTGCCATGCTTTTTTGTTGCTATTTCCATTCTTTTTCGTCGCTACTTTCCATGCTTTTTCGTTGCAAGTATGGCATCTATGTCGCAAGCCATTGGTGGGTTTTTTTACTCTGGCATGCCTTTTCGTCTCTATTTCCACACTTTTTCCTCGCTATTTCCACGCTTTTTCATCGCAATAAGGTATACATCTCTTTAGGATAATGACATGTGGCGGCCTGATTTTGTCATTGTTTTCGCCAATACCTAGTGTGTGGATATAATAATGAAAAAAGTTCCACGAAAAATATTTTTTTCCTTCATGGAAAGTGTGATGGATATGTGTGGAAATAGAAATGAAAAACCATGGCAAATTTGGTCATATGTAATAGTGAGAGGAGCCTATATTTTGATTAGCACTAGGTTTCCAAGAAAAATTTTCTACTGGCCAGGGTTTTGGTAGAAACCATGGTGTCTTTAGCAAATAAAAGGAGTTTACGCTTGATTTTGCATCGTCGATAGATTTATGTAATTTGATGACATTCCTTAGGTAGGGATTTCTCCTTGCAAGGTATTTCAAGGACCTTGGTTGGGGATGCCCCCAGCCAATCCTCCTGGCATAGGTATTGCACCCTACCCAGGGTTCCACTTAGTGTAGGAAGGGTTTCCCCTAATAGACATCCCTTGTGAAGGAAAAGAGCCTTGGCAGGGATTCGCAAGACTGTGAGAGGAGAAATCTCTTTTCATCACTCCTTATGAAGGAATGAAGTGTTGCATAGGGTTGGGTTGATTAAAGACAGTGTTTCCACCTGACAAGAATGCAGACAATGAGAAAGCATTGTTTTTTAAATCACCAGACAAAGAAAAAGGCATAGACCCAACCAGATTCATATAGGACTGAAGCCCAAGAATCTGTCACTGAACAATATGGAATTGGTATTAATCCTGAACAACTGCTAGAAAGAACTTCCAAGTGAAGAGGACGAAGGGGGGATATGAACCCCACCATAATGGATAACATTAAATACAGAAATGGTTCTTGTGAAGGATCCTTGCAAGGGAGAACTAGAACTCCCTACCCCCAGACCAACAATTTGTAGAGTAAAGTAATTTAAATTCAAGCTAGAGTCAAAACCCGACATCCTGTATGAAAAGGGAGCACTAGACGTGTTCTGTATAGAAGGAAAAGTGATCATAGTCGTTGAGGGGATTGTGCCACTACTTGAAGTTGTAGGTGTCTCGAAAACTATAGTCCTTATAGGTGGAGGTGTGGGAGGGGGCATGACACCCCCTCCCTCGGAAGCCAATATGGGAGTATGAGGACTCCCAGAAGAGGTAGCATTAGTTTCTTCCATCACTACTCGTCTATCCAAAATACTCTCAGGTGAATTCACCTCAGGAGGGACTATATGAATAAGAAGTGGTGCTCATAAATTAATGATCAGAGCATTTTCAGTCCTAAATCCTTCACCTTCAAGGTTATAAATGGTATACTCCTCTAGTGCAAGTGTATCTTATCTAGGATAAATCTTGGGTGCACAACTTCCAGTGGTCTGGTTTCTTCATACAAACCTTCTTGATCTATCCTTCACCTCAGCAGTGGTGGAGGTGGCTACAAAGTAACTGAAGGAAGGCCCTGAAGCCTACATGAATGACAAATTTGTTGATATTCCACATTTTGAAATTATCAACTGACACTCTAAGGTTAAGCTAGCACGAAAAATAGAGAACACAATAAAAATTTCCTAAAGTAAAATCAAGCAATCAACTAACTGGAAGGAAGAACAATTACGCCAATCAACACTAGACCAACTTACTGGTGCAAGTGTATCTTGAACATGGAAACACCCTCCAAGTATGTTGTTCCTGATATTTATTCTAAGGCTCAAAGAATAATGTTAGACATCAAAGGTTTTAAATGAAATGTTTTTATGAGTGCTTTTTTCTACCTTAAGTTTTCTGAGAAATAATATTTAAAAGAGATTAATGATAAGACAGTACATAGGTTGTATCTCATTATCTAAGTTGCAATTATAATGTCAAATGATGTAGAAATATTTAAAAAACTGTTAAAAAAATTCAGGTATCAATTATAGATAAGTCTCACCTTATTTGCAGTGGAATAAAAGTAGAAGATGCACCCTTGAAAAGGAGATAAAAATGCAGTAATTCACACAAATCATAGGTCTTGTTTTACTTACAGTAATAACAAAGGAAAAATTGTTACTAAATGAACTTATGGTATAATATGATCACAATAAATGTAGTACTAAATTGCAATCAATCGCTCTTCAATAATTACAGAAAGAAATTCATAAAAATGGACACACAGAGGGAACACATAACTCAAATTGAACGGAACTTAGAATCTCTATCTGCACTTGTATTAATACTCAAAAATAGTTTCTCTTTTACATTCAGAAATAAGAAGCCCCTAATAGATCTAAAATCTATGTATTTATACAAAATTTGTCACAACTGAAAACTATTTGACTTCCCACAATATTTGACAAAAAATAGAATGCATTTGAATAAAACAACAACATGCAAATATTGTTGAGTTTTGTTGGTGCTTCATATGTCTCTTCGTCTACTGATAGATGTGCTCATTTTCCTTTGATGTTTGAGTTGGGTACACATTTCCATTAGGGCCACCACAATCATTTGGCTTGTTGTCTTTACCATTTGATCTCATTGCCATATGTCCCTTCACATGCGTTCACTGGGATAAAGAATTGTAGTTGAAGACATGGGGGGATAATTAGATTAATAGCTCGGTGTTTGATTGTAAAGGGATGGCTCATTGTTACAGGGAAGATTAAATGTTCACAGAAAGAATGATGGGGGAACAAGTGTCCAATAAGGAGGTGGGATGAGTGGATGAAACAATGTGGGTGGTAGGGATATATTGGGTAAGTCACTGTTGGAGGGAGAAAGGTAGAGTGGGTGAAGAAAGTGGACGTGGTGCATGATTTTTCATTTTCTCCAGCTACACTCACTTCTCCCTATTGAATGCATTGGGTGAACCTATCCATTAATGCCACAAAGAATCTTGAAGTCTCAATCCTTTCATTTAGTTGAAAAGAAAACATCTTTTTTTGTATTTGTGGCATCTTTTACTGGCTTGTGTTCACCTCTTGCACTGTGACCTGAAACAGTGAACTTGGATTAACCAACCATTCATTGATTTTAAGTAGATAAATATGGCTCATCTCTTGGATGGATGCCTGAGTATCTTCCTTGTTCTTTCTGGAGCTTTGCTGGTTCATTTCTATTTTGATCTACCCCAAGGCCTCTAAGATACTATTCCCTTCTAAATCAATCAACTTTTTATTAATTGGAGATAATGCCTCTAGACAAGCCTCTTTTACATCTCTAGAAAGTTTCTTTCCTTCTTCTAGATTTGCTTCCCAGGATTTTAGGGCCATTTCGCCTCTTACTTGTTCAGAATGAGAGAGAAGGGGAAGACCAGGGGTATTAGCTCTCTGCTTCCATATGAGAACTTCTTGAAACTTAGACTGGGTTGAGCATGCCTCTTTTTCCTTGACATAAATATCCTTTAGGGAAAGGTCTACTACTTGATAACATTTCTGGATAGTGTCTACTTTTAGATAGAGTTCTTGTTGGGAAACTTCTAGCCTCTCATTGACTTCTGATGCTTGTGCTTTGAAGGCCAAAATTTATATATTTGTGTTCTCTATTAAGGTTAGTATGGCTTGTAGTTTCTCAATCAAGTTGTCACACTGAGTGATCAGTCCTTTGCTGGTCTGTGAACTTTGGTAGAGAAGCTCAAGGTTATCTTGTAACTGCTTGATTTGATGTTGATTACTAGCCCTAATTTGCACAAAGTCCTGGTTCATCTTGATTCTTAGAGTCTTCTATGTACTATATATCTCATTTTTCAATTCTTCTACCAAGAGGCATTTTTGTCATAGTTGATTGGTTAAATTTTCCACTGACCATTGATTGGAAGTGGCAAAATCCCCTAACTAACCTGCAACTTCTTTTGCAAACTCTTGACCATCATGGTCTTTCTCGTCATACACCAATATTTGCCTTTTAGTGATAAATCCATCCTTTTGGTGAGATTCTCTCTTCACGATAGCTTTTCATTTCTTGCTAAAGAAGAAATCTGAGGGAGGCATCTATTTAGGAAAGATAGGAGTAAGATCACCTACAAAAGTGAATTCAAAACTAGGATTTCTGAAGTTGTTCTGTAAAGGGGTTAATGATGTGATAGGAGAGCTAATTTTGGTGGAAGGTTATTGTCCTTTTGTATTCAAGGTGCCAACATGAGTGGATGGTGTTGAATGAGGGATAACTTGTGGATCATTCAATCCTAATAGTGACAATCTTATTTCATGAAATAACACTTCTGAGATTTTTGGGACTTCCTCAACTTTGTGCTTAGAGGAGAAACTTGGATCCGATCTTGTAGGTCCAGCTTCCTGTGAATGGGGCATGAGTTTGAATCTCCTTGCAATATATTTGGTAAACTATTATGTTTGTGTTTTTGAAAGCTGAGGAAACCATCTTGTTGTTTAGGAGGTAGGGTCTAGAATTTGCTTCAGACCTCCTCATAAGATCTAACTCCCCTAAATATTTTTTCATAAGGATAATTCTCATGGATGTGTCTCTTCATGTTAAGTTGATCCAGATGATTTTCCACTATATTATGTGGATCATGCTTCTTGAAATTGATGTCAACTAATTTAACATCCTCCAGGGCATGGATGATTTTAGGGGCTAAATTTTGCTCATGGGCTAATTTTCCATGGTTTTTCCAAAAATGAGATTCGCTATTTTAAAAATGATTCGCCCAAATTCTATAGGATAAAAT
>JZKD02S1739355.1:395597-424155 GCA_000966675.3 Picea glauca
CAATGACCTGGATTAGTCCAAAACCCTAATTCCTTAACCGGAAATAGAAAACCATCGGCAAAAAACCATGTGCCGAAAAACCACCTAATATCATGTGGTCTCAGAAATATGTCGTCCCGAAAATATGTCGTCCCGACGAAAATATGTCGGCCCGAAACCGGCGAAAATATGTCGGCCCAAAAAAAAAATTCGGGGGCGCTACCCCCGAACCCCTGCGCACCCGACGCAGGCGCTCAGACACTACTGCTCGTGCAAAGAATATAACACATACCCAACAAACATATTGGGTGTGATGTGGAATTTTGTGTCCAGGTGCGGTAATGGATGAAATGGATCTCGTTCTTCTACTTCCACTCTTTCCTCCGTCTGCGGTGCTGATGGTTTTGTTCCCCTGCTTCTTGTTGTCTTCCCTTCCCCGATTTTCTTGAGGAGCTTTCGCATGTCTTCCAACTCCTCCTGAATCCTATCCCTATGGTGCATAGCATGGTCAAAATCCTCGAATAGACAATCCCTAACCATTCAGGCTATCATTTATCCATCGTCATTTATGATCGTATACTCTAGCGATGTTCTTTGTGCCTTCATTTATTGCATGTGCCTCCTATCTGCGTGGTTGGCCTCTTGCTTTCCCTTGTTTCTTGTGGGTTGGGACTTGTTGCGGTCTCTTGCGTAGGCTCAGCATGTTGTTGCTACTCCTTAGATAATTGCTTCTTATCCTTCTTCCTGTTCTGATTCCCTATCTTCATTGGCTCTTCATTTGTCTGTGTTGTTTTTCCCTAGCCTGTTCTTCGTCTCTTGGGCACTTGGATTTCCTTTGGCTGGGTTTCTCCCTTCCCTGCCTCTTCTTCTGTTGTTTTTTTCGACAATTCCTAGACGAGGACTGGAATCCTCCTTTCATCATCCCATTCGTTGATGACCATGTCGATGTCACCCTCTATGATATAGTAGCGCATTTGTAGCCACTGTTTATCAGGATCCTTCCTCACCTATATCCACATTGTATGTCATGTGGCCTGGAAGTTGGCGATGTCTTTATACTGTGCGATGGCCTCTGGTGTTATTCTCCACCTTTTGGAGATGGATTCCTTTAGGTCACGTAGGTATCCTTCAAATATGGAATCACTCATCCTCTTGATTCTATCATCTAGCCTAGCTCTGAGCAACAAATATCTCACTCCTTGATTCAGTTTGGGTCTAGTACAAAAAACTACATACCTTGGCTCTTTCCATCCCATGAAGGCTATTAGTGTGATCATCCATGAATAGTGAAATTATGTGCCTAGATCCTGAGCATCCTTGCAGTCATCCAGGAAAAAGTTCAAGAGGTACGGTTCCCATCTCACTATGGTGCCTTATGCGAATTGAGATGCAACTACAACAACCCCAACTAGGACTTCCTCCCTATAGCATTTTCTTAGTAGCTTGCAGGCTAAGATTTTTGCACCCAATTGTGTTGCGGCATCATTGATCCTCTTGATAATGATCCCTTTTGTACCCTTGTCAGTGCCATACTTTTTATTCATCTCTTCTTCTAGCTCTTTCTCCCTAGATTTGTCATCCAAAATGTGTGTGGGATCCATGCCCCGAGATGGAAATCCTATTATGTTCACGATAAGATCTACATCTATCGAGATGAGCTTGTCCAACCATATGTCCCCGCCATGAGTGACTACTAACAACTATTTGATGTGTGCATTTGCGTATTTATCTCTACCAAAATGTGATAGATATAACAGTCCTAAAATGCATGTCTTCTCCAAATTAGTTTCCCATTGGAGTGGCTGATTAATCGGTTCCCCAAATAGATTCATGCCCACCGTCTCCATGTACACTCTCTTTGGAAGTTCCATAAACTTGTCTTCATCTGCTACATCGTTGTCCAAGTATTTGAGCTTCCCTACATGACCCAAGAGGTCTGGTCCTACCTATACCCCATTTGGTATACGCGGTAGAAGGATTTCTGTGGTAGGTTTCTTGCGAGGTGACCTGGGTATCTGTATCTTGTCTTTCTTCAGTGGTGGTGGTTGGCTCAAATTTCCAGCGGCTTCTAGTTTTTCCTCAATATACCATTCTGACCGACCCATGAAATCTTCGACCATTCCTTCTAGTGGGTGGTCTGATATGGTCATTTGAGACTCATCTAGTTCAATTGTTGCTTCCAGGTTCAACTCTTTTCCATTCACTTTTGGAGATGCTTCGGTTTTCTTTGGTTGCACCTCCTTCAAGGTTTTTGTGTCCTGGTTCAACTGATCCTGTACCTCTATGGTATATCTATACTTGTGCCCTCTGGTGTGGGCTATTGGATTTATTCCACTATCAGTGTAGGGTTCACTAGTGTTGTGTCTGGAGATGGGATTTTGTCGATATTGACAATATCTGGCAGCTATTGTTCACCTTCTTCCACTTGTACTCATGATATGGCCTGAAATCTGGTTTTTCTGGCAGTCTGAATCGCTTCTTCTTGCTTGGGTGGTGCCATGGAGATGAATGTCAAATGTTTTCTGAATTTGAATGGTCTTTTTTATTTGTGTGAACTCACTTTGTGCTCTTTAGCCTATATCACTCCATGTCTTCTCTCTTTTCGTGAATAGACTGTTTTCTCCCATGTTCGTGTGTTGTATGGGTTTCCCATGAATCTTGTCAAGGACACTCCCTTAATTATGGGTTTAATGCATATTAATTATGGGTTCAATGCACCTCCGATGGTTTCATACTTTCCATTACTCTTCCTTTTCGTCTGTAGTTGGCGTGATTAATGTGGCGTCCCATCCATCCTTTACTTCCTTTAATTCTGCCTAGTGTTGTCTTGTCGTACTGCTTTTGTCGACTTTCCTTTTCTCTCTTGTTTCCCTTTGTATGTGACCATTGTCCTTATCCTCGCCGATTTTGTGTTCCTAAGTGTGCGTTCCTTTTCTTCCCCTGGTGCAGTCTGCCACTTTTGGTTCTTTTTCAACATATTGTTTTTTACTACGTGGTGGATGGTCATCTGTCCTTGTACAGCTTCAGTCGGCTCCCATTGATCATCCCTCTAAGTTTTGAGCCTGATAAATATTTCAACTGGACAAACCCTCCATCTGTGGTAGATTTTACTTTGTACGGTCCTAGCCAATGCATTCTTAGCTTTCATGGATGTTGAAACAATTTGTTGTCATACATCAGTACTAAATCTCCTTCCTTGAAAGTTTTCTTCTTTATGTGTCTATCATGCCAAGCTTTGTCGCTTTCTTTCTGAACTTTTTGGTGGAATCCTGCTAAGATCCGTTCTTCCTCCATGGTCATTAATTGATTCAGCCTCTCCTGTACTATGCCTTTTTCTATCATTTGTGTAATTGCAGCTACATGTAATATTGGTACTAGAAATTCTAATGGCACCACTTCTTCTTGGCCATAAACCAGTTTAAATGGTGGGTTCCCTATCAAATTTTTGCACATAGTCCTTTATACCCATAACACTGTTGGTACATTGAGGTCCCAGTCATCCCTGTTGACGTTACAGATATTTGTCAACGCATTCTCCAGGATTTTGCTAAATGCTTCTACTGTGTCATTTGCCTATTGGTGATATGGTGTTCTCTTCTAATGATGGACTTAAAACTCTTCAGTCATAGCATTGATGGTATTGTATATTAAGTGTGTGCCTTGGTCTCTCATCAAAACTCTTGAGCATCCAAATCAAGTGATTACTTGCTTAAATAAAAAATGTGTTGTTGTTCCTGCGCTGCAATCCTTCACTGGTATCTTGTTAGGTATTTCGTCGCGGTGATAATGTACCTTTCTCCTGTTCTTTTTGTTTGTGGTTTAATTGGTCCCATGAAATATACTGCTCACTTATCAAATGCTTGTAATGTTACTTGTGGTCGTAATGTCGTCTCATTCCTTCTATTGGGTTTTCCTACCCTTTGACAGACATCGCATCTTTGGCAGTACTCCTTCGAGTCTCTTTGAATCGTTGGCCACCATAGTATTGTGTGAAATACCTTCTGAGTGGTAGCTTTACCTGTGTAATGTACTCCTAATATTCCTTCATGAGCTTCTGCTAAGACTCTTAGTATTTCGTGCTCTAACATGTACCTTCACAAGATGTTATCTGAGCCCATTTTGTATAGGTGTCCTGCAATCAGTTGGTAGTCAGCAACGCATACTACCATATTTTTATCCTGCACGGTGTTATAATATTGCGGCGCAGTACTTGTTCTCAAGTATTGAATAATATCTCCGAAGTATTCATAAGAAATCTGGACTGAGAATAGATATGCATCTGGAAAGTTGTCTTCTAAATTTGTAGGTTCTTCTCCATTTGTGACCCTTGATAGGTGGTCAGGTCCTATGTTCAATTTTCTTGGTTTGGAGATTACTTCAAAGTCAAATTATTGAAATAGGAGTAACCATTGATATATTATCCCCCCAACACTGGCTTGTTGACTAGATATTTCAAGGCTGAGTGATCTGTGAATAGATTGAAGTGTTTCCCCAATAAGTAATGTCTGAAATTTTGTAGTGCATAGACCATAGCTAGGCCTTCTCTTTCTATCGTGTTATAGTTCTATTCTGAGTTTGAGAGATTCTTTCTCACAAATGCTATCGGGTGATCCAAGCCCCCCCACTCCCAGTTGTGCCAAGATAGATCCAAGTGTTATGGATGATGTGTCTAAATGCATGTGGAATATCTTCTCCTGATATGGAAATACTAATATCGACGCAGTGACCATCTTTTCCTTCAGGGTGTCCAGACCATGTTGGCAATCCTCGTTCCAATGAAACTTTGTGTCCTTTCTTATCATCTTTGCCATTGGTGTAGTAATTTGCATGTACCCTTTGATAAAATTCCTATAGTATCATGTGTGTCTCAACATCACTCTTAGCTGACGGACTGTTTTTGGTGGTGGTAAGTTAACAATTACTGCGATATTTGTGGGATCTACAAGTAAACCTTGTTTTCATACTATATGGCCCAATAGTATCCCAATTGGCGTTCCAAATATGCATTTCTTTATGCTCAATGATATTTGACACTATCTTCATCTTTCCAACATTATCCATAAGACTTCTACATGGTCTTTCAACAAACTGTAGACTATCCAATCATCCAGGTATACTTCAAGAAATTGGTGGATGAATTCCTTAAACGCAGCAATGACTACTCTGGAAAATATTTTTGGTGCATTATTCAGTCCAAACGACATTACTGTGTACTAATAAGATCCCCATTCTATCACAAACATGGTCTTGTATCTGTCTTCTTGTTCTATCTTGATCTGATGGTAGCCTAAGAATCCATCAGTGAATGAGTAGGCTTCGTGTCTGCCTACGTTTTCTAACACTTTTTCCATGAAAGGTGTACGGAATGGGTCGTGTAACATGCATCGTTCAACTTCTTCAAGTCGACACATATCGTTATCCCTCCTTGTTTCTTGTCTTGTACTAACATTAGGCTTATCTATTCTGATTCTTTGATCGGTTCTATGATTCAAGCTTCGAGTATCCTGTCGATATCAACTTTGACTTTTTGCTTATATATTGGGTTTAGTCTATAAGGTCATTGTCTGATCGATCTCACTTCAGGTATGAGTGGTATATTCATTTCTCCTAACTCTTCGGCTATACCCTTAATCTATGTAAATGTTGTGGGAAACGGGTCACCGTACTCGCACAACAACTTTGTTATGCTTTCTACTGTTTGTTCATCCCAGTAGCCTCCAATGTTGGCCATTTTGGGATGCTCAATTATCCCAATGTTGACTTTCTTTACCTTGATCAGTGTGGCAATAACTTATAATTCTATAGGTGGTCCCTCCACTTCTATTTCACATTCTTCTTATTCGATCTGGATATTGTGTGGATCGTCTTCATTTGGTGCTTCCTCTTGCACATGGTAACACAACAACAGTTCCTTGACTTTCTGTTTGTTCCGTTGTTGTTATTCTGTGACAAGTTCTACTTCTGGTTCTTGGATGAATATCAGTCCTCTTATCCATTTAAGAACCACATCTATGTTGGGTTTCTCACGCTCAAATAAGAAAGTGATTGTAAAATTATGTTGTAATGTCTTCCAGGTCATAGTTCCTTTGCACAATTCCTGGTTTGTATATCAGTTCGTTGGTATTCCCTCTAGAGTTTGTATAAAATGATGAGGCCATTCCTCTGGGGGTGTCATTTTCCACAACGTTCTACACTTCTCCAAGTGTTCCTCTAGTGCCCTTTCTCCATCATACTTTTGTTGCTTGTTGTTTTTTTGTTCTGTGTCGAACCTTATGCATTGTAACCGCTTATATTGGTACCAATATGTGATTGTCTCTTTGTGTGTGCCCCACCATCTTGCAGGTGTGGCCTTGAGTGATAGATAAGGTGCTAACAGTCTCTAGTTATCTAAGACTTCATCTTCATAATGTGCTAAGAATGTTTCCAAATCATTGATTTTGTGAAAACTGGGTGGTTCTCTGATTTCTGTGCCTACCCATATTATTGCACGGTCTATTCTTGCACATCTTCTCGTGGATACTTCGTATAGACTTTGTTGCCAGTTCTCTAAACTAGTATCTGAGTCTGTTTCACATGAGGTAATGCTTCGCCAACTGAGTATCGCATCTGCAATTAGGTTTACGTAATCCTCATCGCACACAGTTGTTTTGTACAACTAGATGATTTCCTCTAAGTCTAGGCAAGTAGGTTCTACAAACCTCTCCCCTTCAGATGGATCTAATGGCACGATGACCCGGTATTCTCTTGACTCAAATGTCATTTTCCTAGTCTTTAAGTTGATTATGGCCTAGTTGTCAAATGCCCAATCCAGACCATGCAACGATGGGTAAGGTGTTGTGTCATCCACTATTTCAATGACTTCAAAATATTCTTTAGTGTGCACTCCATCTACGTCTACTGTCACTCCTTTCAACCTACCGATTGGTAGGAATCTGTGTTGGTTTGCCAGTTTTAATTGAACAGGTGAATATCCTAATGTGGGATGTCCCATGCATTGCCATGTCTTCTTTGGTAGTACATTAAATTCAAATCATAGATCCAATATGATGTCTCCCATATTGAAATCTCCAATGTTGGAATTTATTCTAAACTCCCTACTTGTTCTTCTTCTTGTGTGTAGGTGATTGACTATTTTTTTTTTCTAGTTTTCCTTTCATCTCGATGCTACATTTTTCTAGTATGTTTTTCAATATTTTCACAGATGATGGATCACTTAATACCTTTATACATGATTGAAAAAATCCTTTGATTACACTTTCTTGTCCCATGGAATGTATTTCACTGGTATGATCCAATAACGAAGGCATTTCGTATTCTAGTGCTTCCCTACTTTGTTGTGTGGTTGAAGTCATCACAATATCTTCCTTCTAGAATTCTTGTCAGGCTTTCTTAAATATCTCCTTTTCCTTCTACGCGTCGAACTGATTCCTTGGTTCGGTGTTCTTTTTCACCTATTTATTTTGTGTTGGTTCTTTTTTAACAACGTCGTCCTTTGTTTTAGCTCCTCTATGAGTAACTATATTAATTTTTCGTCCTTCATCCCTTGCTTCGGCTGAAATCCACTGAACATTTTGGTTGTTTTGGTTCCTCTTTTCCTGGATCTTTACCAGTAGTGTCAGAAATTCTTCTATATCGTGATCTGATGCACGACAATACATACAATTTGTTGGTGGAAGTGGGCATTCCCTTGCATAACGTCCCAGCTTTTGAAAATTGTGACACACCATTGGTCCTCTACCTCATCCAAAACCTCCTCCTTCTTGTCCTCCACCTCTGTAGCCTACGTGATCTCCTCTCGACATGTTATACTGAGGTGCTTGATTATACTGTGTGGTATTGTACTGAGGTTATGCTGTGTTGTACTGTGGTTGCACGTTATTGTATGCTTGTTGTGCAGTATTAAACTGTTGTTGTGCAGTGTTGTATGGAGTTGGAACTAGATTAAAATGTGGTGTGTCTTGCCCCGTCATCATTTCTTCCTGCACTCTATATGCGTCTGATGTCCTTTCTCACATCAACTCCATAGTTATACAATCTTTGTCATCATGGCCCATTGACTTGCAAAAGGTACAATATGATCTCTTTGGGATTGTCTCATATTTTTTCATCATCGAAAAATGATAGGGGTTGTGACCCTATTTCTTATAGACTTCACACCATGGTCCTCCTGTGGGTAACGGGTTTGGAATTCATGTTGCCATATACTACACGAATGTTGGACATTCGTTCTTGTGGTGTCCTTCCGTCTTGCATGTGGTACACCAAACAACTTCTCATTTGTCTTTGCTCTTATTCTGGTTTAGTTGAAATGTTAAGTTCTTCAAGTCTTCCTTCAGCTCTTCAATAGTTGGGTCTATTTGTTGGTACTTTTTTTCTTCCAATTACAAGGCTTCGTGCAGAGCCTCTACCTATGTATGGAACTTTTGTTGTCGCAATGGATATTTTAAGTGTGGAAGCAGTGAGTTGACAAACAAGTGTCGATGTTGCATATTGGTCATGAGATATTTTAATTTTCCCTTCAGTTGCTTGAATCTCTGGTCAATCTCCCATACAAGTTCTCCTAATTTCTGTCAGACTTCTATCATCTCATTCATGTATTGATATTCTGATCTCGGCTTCTGGAATTCATTTATCAGTAACTTCTTAATGTCTATCAGTGTCCTTGTTGTCCCCAGAGCACTGTTTGTGTCTAAACTCATGTACCAGTCTAGTTCGTGGTCTCTTAGCGTAATCGCTAGCTATGCAAGTTTGTTATCTTCATCAGTGATCTGTTTTTCTTCCTAGATATTTGCACAAATGAACAAGTGTTTCTCAGGGTCTTCTACTGCTTCTCCTCGAAATTTTGGTAACTTGATCATGGGATCATGTCCTACCATTCTGAATGATAAGCTACTACCTCTGTGCGGTGTAGATACTTGACTAGTACTGCCTAAACTAGATCCTTTAGTTGTTGTTCCTTGTGTGGATGTACTTCTTTATGTCTGAATGCTTCTGAACTTTGGTTGTCTAAATGGTGGTGTTCTCTTTGGTGTATTAGTCGCACATGGGTTTATCGGTTCCACACTGACATTAATATGGATAGTATTGTTGCCTTATCTTCCCATTCTTGGACCTCTTGTCTTCCTCTCATATGTTGCGTGTGGGATTTCCTCAATCTGCTCCACATCCCGGAGATCCTCTACCTCTTCCTCATCACTCTCCAATCCTTCCCTCGTGGCTACGACTCTCTTCTTGGTATTCACCTTGTATTGTTAGGGTACTCATCTACGTGTCTTTCCAGTTGTCTTTGTGATCTACTTGATCTGGTCGGCGTCCACCATGATTGGGTCTAAGGGTTCCTCCTTCTTTTCCTTATCCTTTCCTCCTTCCATTTCTCCTCTTTCTATCAGTGCTTCCCCCCTTCCCCCATGCACGTAGGGAAGTTTAGTTGTCTAAATCCATTGTCAATACTCCTTTGTTATACATAAATATCTTAATAGAAGTATATAGGGATCAAATTTACCTTCCTCGGGGTCCATGTAGAAACTCTTTCTCCGTTGCGCTATACGACTTCATTGTGTTGACTACAAACTTTGTTATAAAACCTGCCACAATACTGTTAAGCCAAAAATATACTGCACGAGTAAACTTATTGTTCACCTGCTAAAGTTGCTCAATCTGTGTTGGGGTCCAATCTATCTTTTGAATCCATCTCGTTGCATGGTTATCCTTCAACCTTAGTATCCACTCTTGCAATAGATGTGGAAAATCATAGAAAAATACTTTGTGTAAATCAGTAAACACGTATTTCTCAATATATTTGTGAGGTGTTAGTCGAGGGTTTCTATTGTATTTCTGTGCAAACTATAGCTCCTTAGTTCTTAGACAAATTTTGATCTCTTCTTTTGTGGGATTCCACAGTCTCAACATTCCCTTCTAGTGGCTCATTTCTGTCTTCCATAATATTTTCTTAAACTGCCTCTAACAAATCTTCAACTTATCTCATCTACTCAACCCTCTCTTTTTCCTACCAATGGAAACAAAACCATTTGTTGGTTACTATTCGTCGATAATGTCTGAGTTTATTGACCCAGGGTTCATGTCTGTTTGGGTTTCCAACACAACATATAAAACTATCGGCCCTCTTGGTAAACCAGAAGGCAACGCAACACACAAAATGTGTTGCGCAGTCTCACCCAAGATAGATTTAATGGGTGGTTGTAAGACTCGGGTGTTTATAGCCTAGGATTGAGTGTGAGACAAGAGAACTATATATTTAACCATTTCTTATAACTTATAAAAACAGTATACTGTTATCGACAAATTAAGAAGGAATTATAACAACTCATTCATTCAACATAATAATAATTGTTGAAGACAATAAATATATGCACACATTCATCACATAACACAGATGTTACCATGGTTCACCCCCTCCTGGGATACATCCACAAATATTTGGCTCTCATCTCTTTTATTATAGTATTTCCGCATCTACAGTGCCACGCGCTTACAACTCTTCTCAATCGGGTAAGATCGGTATGAGGCGGACTAGATCGCACCAGGCTCCCCAACCTGGGATCTAACCCTCAAGATCAACCCTCCCTCATCTTCTCTATCAAACAACTTATACAAAATAGATCATACAACAAAATGTCTCATATCGCATCAACTCATGCAATACTAAAGCGACTCTTTCTACAATAACAACAATAGTTAGAACTTAAAACCTCTAACCCCCTCTATAATACCTAAGTATCGATATTTATACATTTTTTACTCTTCATCCATTACAATAAATTACCAAAACCCTAACCCTAACTTCATTAGGTATTCCCTACATGCATGTGTGTTGTTCCTCCTTCCATTTGTCCCTTTCCTCATGCATGCTTTCTTTCCTGAAATTGCCTTACTTTTCTGCCACGACCTGCCTCCAACAATTTCCTTCCTTTCTTTCAATTATTTTCCAAACCTTTCTATATATGACATCTTTATTTTTCTTTGTATAATTTTCTTCATCTCATTTTATTTCCATTCTTGTGATCTCTAGTACTTGGTGTTTGTTCACCTATTCTTCCTATTTTCTTATCCATACTTTCTTATATATGATATCAGTATTCTCTTTCATGGAAGTATTGATCATGCTTCTACAATCACTAGCTATGTGTCCATAGTTATGACATTTGTAACACTCAATGTTACGTGTGACCACATAGGCACTTCTTTCTTGAACATTTCTTTTATAATCCCTGCAATCTGCAACCTTCTGTCCAAAGTTAGTACAATAAAAACAATGAACATAAAATAAATTTGCATAACTGGGAGTGAATGAACTTCTTTGTGGCGTAGTCCTTCTGAATTTTTTCCTTGACCGATCATGATCATGATTGAAGCTTCTTTGTGTCTTGAACATGGATGGTCTTCTTGAATATGTATCTTCAATAGTTTTCTTAGATTCTGGTTGACCATGATTCCTTCCTTTGAGTACTTCTGCATAACACTTTCTATTTTCTTCATTCTTCTTTTCTAGAAACCTAGAGTGCTTCTCTTCATTCTATATAACTAATGTGGATGTTTATGTCTCTTCAATGTTCTTGTTGATCATGAAGATATTACTTATCAATGTGAAAACTTCTTCTTCAAGATTCTGAACCTCTTCTTCTTTCTTCATTATCCGAGACTTCATGACTTCTTCTGTTCTTTTCTCTTCTTCAAGATGAATTTTTAATGTGATTATTTCTTCTTCAAGTCCTTTCTCTTCTTGACCAAATAATGCCTCAAGCTGGTTTAGATCATTATTTATTTCCTTAATATGATATGTCAATATATTCTCTCTCATTTATGCTTCTTCCTTATGTGTTGATATGTTGGTTTCCAAACACTGCTTTTGATATTCATGATTTTCTTCGATATTTTTGGCTTCTTCTCGCTGAGTTCTTAAGTTCTCGATGAACTGTTGGGATTCTTCAAAAACGTGAACACTTTCATGTTGTTTCATCAATTCTTTCTTGAGTGAATTGTTTTCTTCTCTTAGTTCATCTAAATCACTAATCAATTCTTCTTCATAATTATCTTCCTTTTCAATTAGTTTTTCTGTCTCATTTCCTTCATGGCATTCTATTTCAAGATGTCCAAATTTTTCACAATTAACAAAAACCAACATACCTCTAGTGATTATGTACTCTTCATCTTTTGAATCTTCTTGACATGGTGAACATAACTCTTCTTGATTTGTATCTACATCTTCTTTGACATTTTCTAAATATGTGATGGGTAAAGAATATATGTCATGTAACTTATCCCAAAAAAGATTTGTTGATGAACATTTACCAACCTTTTCTATTATTGGATTAGGTAATCCTTCCTAGATGAAATCCATTGTTATTTTTGTATTCTTCCTCAATTCCATCTTGGCTGCAGTATTTTCCATTTTTGAACTATCATATCCTATAACAACTGATAGCCAAATATAATGTCTCTGTGCCTATAAAAATACTTATGTCCTTATGCTCTGCATCCCATACTTAAAACCATTCTGACCATTAAACATCGGTACTCCATTCTCAGAATAATCCATGATCTCCTTCCAGTTGTTAAATTGTTTCCATGATCATAACTATGTACCTGTAATGAATAAAGATATGAAAATGATACACAATGTTCTTTAGTTTTTTTTATTCAATTCCTCCAGGTGTCACTACTTGGAACCTCTCATAAAAGGATTTATAACAACAATGAAATACCTTGTTGAATTCTGGCTTATTCTAGAGAGTGGCCTTGTAGAGAGTGCCACACATAGAATATTTGTTGAATGAATATGAAAATGTTACACATAATACTACAATATTTAATATAACAAAAACATTTGGTCTTACTGAATTTGGATCTATTATGAAGAAGTTATGACTTTTTTACCCGAAACACTTGTTTTAGACTAGTTTCAAGACTAGCCACAAACCCTATTTTCCACGGAGTGTAACTCTAAGAATACAATGACCCACAAGATAAATTTGTTACCACCAATACTTGGATATGTTTCCTCAATGGACTATCAATATCTAGGTTTGAATCAATCTAGAAAACAAGTTATTGCGAAAATGGTGAGATGAATTGTAAATAGCATACCTAACAAAGCATCATCAAAAGAATTTAACCTCCCTTGAATTTTGGCCTTATTTTCTTCACCTTTCCTCTGAAATTAGGATTAGATATCATTTTTTTACCTCAGTCACCTATATATATTCAATATTCTCAAGTGTGATATTAAATAAGAGAGCCTTGTCTCTTATTTATACTCTCCAAATATCTTCCTTAGAAGCATCTTCTAGTTCACTTAGCTCATTTATAGGTCACTTAACCTATTTCTAGGTCACTTAACCCATTTCTAGGTCACTTAACCTATTTATAGGTCACTTAACCCATTTATAGGTCACTTAACCTATTTTCCTCATTTTTAGGGTTAACCACTTTCCATAATTAGAAAGTTCTCTATTTCTTTATCATTTAAATATTTCTCCTTGACTTTGTCACCTCACTTTATCATTTAAAAAATCTTCTTTGATTTTATCACTTCACTTTATTATTTAAATAATCCTTGTTGACTTTCTCACTTTACTTTATCATTTAAATAATAATTTCTTCTTTGCAAGCTCTTTGACTTCTTAGACCTTTTGGGGCTTCAAGCCAACATATGACGGTCCTCCAACTTCGTAAGGCCATAACTTTCAAACCGTGAGGAGTTATCTGATGTTCCACATACCACCATAAATGGAATGACATGTAATATCCATATAGAATAGTATTTATTTAAAATATATCAAAACTCGTACCATTATCCATCAAACAAACTTGGGTCCATTACCCAAACCTGGGCTCTCCAACTTCTCATGACCATAACTCTCTAACCGTGAGGATTTATGTGGCGTTCCACATACCACTAGAAATAGAATGACATGTACTATCCATATAGAATAGTCTTACCTTAAAATGTATTAAAACTCATAACACTATACATGAAATAACCTTGGGTCCATTACCCAAACCTTTGTGCTACCAGAATTCGCTACCGAACTTTCTCCAAGGGTTGACATCAATCACTAAGGTTTGACATCAATCTACAATATCACTCTCCAATGGTTGACATCAATGAAAACCAACAATCCATACAAATTTTCCATCAAACTAAGCCAATTGTCTGACAACTTGTAGGTGCTCTAGTCGGAAAGATTCGACGATGACCTGTTGTTGGTTGATGATTCTCTTGGTTTGTATGTCGACATGTTCCAAAGCCTATCTTATCATATCATTATAGGGTACGATTCTTGGTTGTGCAATGATATTATGTAGTTCATATTGTGCTACATGTCTCAGCTTAGTTGTAAAGGATTATTCATATTCTTCGACAGAGTCATTTGGACAGTTAATGATCTCATGCTCTAAGACATCAAAAACATGTGTCCAAGTTTTAATGGCATCTGCAACTCGCGGAGTTGTGTCTAATAGAACATCTACGTTTGGATTTGAATCATCACCTGATGCGTCAAGATTCTTTTCACCTTTTCGTGGTGCCATAATCCTCAAAGAAATAGAATTATCCTACATGTCACAAGCGAAATATGTAAGCTCTACACTGAATAAAAAAATGCTAATTGCAAATGCTAGAAACGATTTTGAAATTTGAAGTGCTTTATTCAAAAAAGGTATATCGATCTTTGTATAGCTATACTGGCGAAGGATTTATTAAACTTAATGGAACTCATTACCTGGTGATTCAAAATCTTTATTTTAAATCATTAAACTTAATCGATCATAAATGTCATTAATACTTCAATGGTTTGCGTTCGAGAGTTTTGTATGTGACAGGGTGGAAATCTCCTGAAGTCCAAATTCACGGAGGAGTTACTCTCCGAGTAATCACTTTTAATTCTTAATTAAAGATGTTTAAAATGTTGTATTAACTTTAAGTATTTCATAAGTTTTGAATATAGAATAAGAGAAATTTTCTGGAATATGAAACTGCGAAGTAATTAATTTACTCCTAATCACGACTAATTAAAGTCGTTAACCATTTTATTAATTCCTTGAAAACCCTTTTTATTTTTAGTAATCACTTTACTTCGAAGCTTCGATAATCCAAGGATTTTGAAATCAAAAGCATCCGAAGATTAATCTCTCGGAGTGGCGTGGCAGGGATGATGTCATTCTGATGATATGTCAAGAAAAGAGAGGTGCCACGTGTTGCTCAAAAACATGTGAATCATCCGACATAAATGTCAAAAGTAAGTGCCATGTGTCAACCCAAGGAAATATTTTTAAAGGACACATGTCATATGGCTCATGTCCATAAGTTCTCTAGGAAAAGTCATGAGTGGCTATATTCAGGTTTCAAAGTTTCAGGTTTTTCGTTGTTTGGGTTCACTAGAATAGCCGAAGCGCAGAGCTGTGAAGCGACCATTAAAGGATTTATTTTAGAACTCAGGTGGCTTCAAAAATTTAGAGGTCACCAGGACCGTTCGATCAAATTATAGTTACTTATTGACGATAGATACCATAAGTGGCTTATTGATAAATAACAACCAATGGATTTATTTTAATTTTAAAAGGTCGCTTTCTAGTTTTTTTTCTTTTTTGGGTAAAATTTGTTTTTAAGAGGTAAAACATATAAAGCTCAAAATTATGTGTGTTCTAACATAGGCTCCATCAGGGGATTGTGGCTCCCTTTGAGGCACAAAATAACAGTTTACCAAGTTCCTTTATTGGGTAAATGGAGTCATTATTGTTTTTGGAAAAACATGTTCCAATTTTATTTACGAATTAATCATACATAGAAAAATGAACTTAACCAAATATCAAAAAACCTTCAAAACATACTTAATGAATGATCTCAAGTCAGGATAATCAAAATTTCCTTTTCCTGGAATTGATTTTAGAATTTTTTAAGATAATCAAAATAACTTTAACTAAAATATCAGTCTTCGACCAACTTCGTTTGCTTCAAGGTTAAGCAGATGTAACAATTTATTTAGGGAATCCCTAGTTGGTTCAAGATGTAAATATCACCAGAAAGAGAACTAGATGACATAGTATGTTATATGGATATGTATGACAACCTTACAGATATCATAGATATTTCTTCACTCCCATCAATCTTGTTCATTACCCCGGTGAAGTTATCTACTTCTCCCATTGAATTTCCTTTCACCACTTCAATTAACACTTTTGTATTTTGCTAAGATGAGGGCAATCAATATATGAATTTACTTTCATCATCTATTTTGGACAATATGGGGGAAATAAAATTATGAATTTCCTTTCACCATCTGTCTTGTATTTTAATATTTCGAAGTGGGGGAAATCAATTTGTATGTCACATACAAGGGATGATATCTATTTAAATTTTTGAAAAGAAGGTCTATCAACAATTTTAAGAATACTCTGAAACTAACTTTCTTCCTATTTTCAATACACCTTCACCTATAGGAAAAAAATTTATAGGAATATTAATCTTTAAGGGATCAACCTTGAGCGAATAATTCAGTTTAAAGTCTTATAGAAGAGCTAAAATTATCAGGATTAGCCTAGACATACTTATTCAATTAAAATCAAAGGAACATAAATATTTTCTCCTAATATTGTTTTGAAAATATGTTACTAAGTTCTGAGAGTCGAGGTAAGTTTATTTATTTCTATGAATACTAAGAAAGGATAAATAAAATCCGAAGTGGATACGAACTTTGGGATGGGTAAAAATAACCAAATCGAGGATTCGGAGGATCTAACACAAAATATCCTAATCCTACACAAGTTTGTGTATTTAGCTTAGACTTCCTTCGAGCTTTTTTATTTTTATTTTATTTTTATTTCAGAGATGGCTTTAGAGTTTATCAACATGACATTTTAAGTTGTAATTTTATAACTCTCTTCTTTTTAGGTCGGGTGATAGTATTATTATGAGAAAAAAATCCTTCACATTCATTTCAAAATAATTTTCTTAGAATTTTATTTGAACTATAAGAAGAGTAGGAACTCATACCTTATTTTCCTTTTGAATTTTTAGCAAGGCAGATTATTAATTTATCACCTGTTTTTAGATAAATCAAATGTTTGAAAAATGAGTCCCGAATTTTTAATCATCCTCACCTCTTGTTCAACAATATCTATTCTGCAAGAGAAATAAAATGTAAAATGTCAGAAAATCACATGGAATAGAGATGATATGTGATACAAATGTTTTTATATTTAGTTTCAATGATATCATGCAATCATAAATTTATTGAAAATATTTACAACAGGTGATCAAATAACTCGGGTAATTTACAAAAAGAAAAGAACAATCGAAAATTAAAATGCCAACGTCAATCCAATCCGATATATACAATGTAAATCTAAAATGAAACTACTACATGAAATGTTTTAAATAACGCCCATTGATAGGAGTGTCAAGAATTTCTCCATCAAGATTTTCTAGTGAGAATGACTTTTTTCCCTCGACAACTACAATTTTGAAAGGTCCAAACCAGAGATGATCGAATTTGCCATGTTTTCCTGCATCTTCTTTTCTAGCTTCCCATTTTTAAACTAAATCTCTAGGAATAAACTCCATGTATTTGGATTTTTTTTATCGAAAAGGGATTTCATATTATTCTAGTACTTTTGAAGCTTGTCATCCACTTCTACTTTGTTCTGCTGAAATTCGATGATTTGATTCATTCTTCTCGTAACATTGTTTGGATCTTCATTTTCATCCTGCCATAGTTTCACCACAGGAAGAGCAAGATTGATAGGAACAATAAGGTCAGTACCATAAACCAATTGGAAAGGAGACATACCTATAGATTTCTTGGTGCCAATTTGGTTTTCCCATAAGGCATACTTTAAGTGAATATGCCAAGATTTTTTATTTTCTGTCAAAACGATTTTTATTATAGTCATCAAGATATTGTTATATGATTTAGCCAAACCATTTCCCTAAGGATAATAAGCTATAGAATGACCTAAAATAATATTGTATTTCTGACAGAAAGTGATCATTGCCATAGATTTAAAATCCTTAGCGTTATCACTGACTATTTTTCAAGGACAAATAAATATTGCTAGGATGTTTTCTTCCAAAAATTTTATTACTACCAAATCTGTAGCATTCTGAGTTGGAATGGCTTCAACCCATTTTGTAAAGGAATCAATAAAAGTTAGAATCCATCTATGTTGAGCACTTGATTGCAGATGGATTTATTCGATGAATTATAGGCCCCATTGTTGGAAAGGAGATTCAAATTTTACTGGAATTAAAGGTAAGGCAAGGAGATTTTTCTTACCAACAAACAATTGACATGAATTACAAGCTCTGAACATGGAATTCACATCAATAAATAACTTTGGCCAATAATATCCTGCCCTTAAAATATTGTAAGTTGTTTCTCTCCAGGCATGATGTCCTTCGCATACTCCTTCATGAAATTCATCAATGACACCTTATGTTTAAGATTATATCAGGAAACATAACAAGAAACCCAGAGGGTCTTTCCAACACAAATTGCCATCAATAATGCAAAAATTAATTGCATGTAGTTTTAAAGTTATTTATTTAGAAGGAGTCATGCTATTTGGGCATTGAAGAGTAAGGAGGTATGTAACAATATCATGGTACCAGGCATAGGAAGAAAACTTATATTCAATCTTAATTATAGGTGTTTGATCATCTATTTCCTCTATATCTATAAGAAGATCATGTGATTCGAAGTTATTTATTTCTAGCACTCTGAAATTCGATTCGGCCAATAGCCTTGCCAGACCTTGGCCTTTCACTAGCTTGGTCGGTTTCACTTCTAGATCAAACTCTTAAATTTTAGCCAACCATCTACCTCTTCTTCCATCACTGTCTAGATGAACCAATATATATATAATTGCATTTATCGATACATAAGAAATTATTTTGGAGTGCAAGACATATGTTCTCAAAGCCTTGAGATCCTTCACCATTGCATAAGCTTTTTTTTCAAGAATATCATATCTCATCTATGCATCTCTAAGGATTTTGTTGAAAAAGGTTATTGGTTGTTTGAATCCTTCTTCATTCTTTTGAAGGAGCACTATTGCAACAACATGCTCAGAAGCGAAAGAGAAGATTAATAATTCTTTTGTATAGTCCGGACTTACCAATACTGGTGCTTCCTCTATAGCTTTCTTAACATGCTCAAAAGACACTTTGGCTTCTGCAGTCCATTTTACTTCGTTGTCCTTTTTAGCATATCTGTAATCAATTTGATTATTTCAGCAAAGTTAGGAATAAATCTCCTCAAAAAATTGATCTTACCTAAAAAATATTGAAACTCTTTTCTATTTCTAGGAATATTAATCAGGTCAATAGCCTCAACTCACCTAGGATCAACCTCGATTCCATCTTTTGAAACTATATGACCTAAAAGTTTACCTTCTTGCATAGAAAAGTGTGATTTTGGGGGGTTAAGAGACAAACCAAATTTTCTGCATTTTTCAAAAGTCTATCTAAGGTGCATCAAATGTTCGGCATCAAAATTGGAAAAAACTGTCAGATCATCTAGATAAATAACAAAAAAATTGTCTCTCTCACCTACGAATGTGATATCCATTGTTCTCTGGAAATTTTCTCTTGCATTCATCAAACCAAAAGTCATTTTATCATACATAAAGGTTCCCCATGGAGTATTAAACACAATATTTTCTCTATCATCTTCATGAAAAACTATCTGATTATATCCTGAGAAACCATCAATCATAGAAATTTTGTTAGCCCCTACTACCTTCTCTAAAATGTGGTCCATCTTTGGGAGCAAGTAGTTATCTTTAAGAGACAACCGATTTAAGTTCCTAAAATCAACAAAGAATCTCATTTCATCGTTCTACTTTCTAATAGGGGCCAAATTGGCCACCCATTCAAAGTATCTGAGGGGAACGATGATTTTTGCATCAAGGAGTTTTTTAACCTCCCTTTATATTACCAACAGAAGAATTGGGTTTATCTGTCTAAGTTTCCACCTGAAAGGTTTAATACCATGTTTTAAGGGAATATTGTGTTCAATAACATAAGTATCATAAGTTTTTAGATCATCATAAGACCATGCAAAAACATCTTTATATTGTCTAAGTAACTCAGTGTATTTACTCTTTATTTTTGTCGAAATATATTTTGATATTTTGACCATTTTGGGATCTTCATTAGTTCCTACATTACAGTCTTCAACTTCTTAGGGTTGAGGTCGCAAGGTATAATTTAAAGGTATATCATCTTGGTCAAACAACCTTTCTAAGAGGATCGAGCCTATGGGAATTTTATTGTTCTTAAGTAAGAGCATGCGATGATTTGCAATTTTATATTGGAACTTTTTTGGGTTCTCTCCTTCTCGCATAATCCAAGAAGCATCATTATGATTTTCTTGATCTATGTGGGTATCAGAAAACTCATCAAACATAGGTGGTATGAAAGTTGCAACATCTTTGGCCAAAGAATCATCTTGTTGATTCTGCATTCTAAAAATAGAGTGAATATTAAAGGATGAGAAGAAATTCTCTATAAGATCCCTGGAACAATTTCTATACGATCTCAATCTTGGATGCTTCACTTGATATTGTTGTTTTATTTGTTTTACAATGAGCTTTACATCACCATAAATTATCAGATTTTCAATTTTTAACTTTCTCGCAGCTTCTAATCCTAAAACCGAAGCTTCATATTCACAAACATTATTGGTATAATCGACCTCCCATTGTAATATATAAGAGAAAGGAATAGCATACTCATCGCCTGGTGCCACGAATAAAACTCCAACTCCTGCTCCTTCACAAGATGAAGAACCATCGAAGAACATTTTCCACATCCCTTCTCTAACATTTATATTTTTCTTTGAAAATTCTAGTTTTTATTTTCTTCTTCTATACATTCTTCAAAATCATCATCTATGGATAATATAAAATTGTCTAAATCTTGATCAGCAACGTATATTAGGTATTTATTGGGGTTTTGAGGGTCACTTATGGTATACGCCAATCTAGCTTCTCTGTACAATTGAGTAAATTATCCACCAAAAATTGGAATTGTAGCATAGTTCATGTCTAGATGAATCGATCCTCCTAGCTTGGCACCCCAAGATCTGGATAGAAGCATACCATACTTGGTAGGAACGTCAACAACAACCACATCCATAAGGATAATTTTCATAGGAAATTGAGCAATATTTACCACTAGAATGTTAATCATACCCAAACACTTAACCTTTCTAGAGTCAAATGAGTACAAATCTTGATAAGGTCTGGTAATTTCAAGGCCCAATTTTTCCATGATAATCTTAGGCATTAAATTATGTGAGGCTCCTAAATCTAACATGCAATTTTGAAGTAAATGATCGTGTACAGTCAATGTAATATAGAACATAGAAACATGTTATCCCTTGACCATGTTTTGAGGGATCTGGTCAAGTTTGACCTATTTTTAGACTTCGACAGCCTGTCGAAGGAGGAGCGCAAGATAAAGTGGAGATCACGGATCTCGGCCCCTTTTTGGGTTTTTGGGATTATGTAACGGCCATGGGATGTTGGCCCATGGGTTTACCCATGTTTAGGCCTATTTTGTAATGTATAAATAGATGTCTAGGCTATGTAAGAGAGGAGAAAGAGATCTATGTGATGTGAGGTTGATAAGCTAAGTGTTAAGTGAAAATATGGTTTGTAGATGCTCTGTGCATACTGAGAGAGACTTGCAGAGCTAGGTGCAGGGTATTGTAATAGGTTGTGAAGTGATTTGTGCTATAATGCAAGGAAGAAGGATCTAGTGAGGTGCACAGATCTCATGTCCTAGGAGAAGTATGGTTTTGAGGCTCTGTGCTTGTAACCAATTGATTGAAGACAATAAAGAAAAAGAGTTGGTGGGCGTAGCCTTGGGGTGGGGGTGAACCACGTAAACATTGTGTTGTTCCACTTTGTGCTTGTCTTGATGTGTTTATAACTTCTCTTGCTAAGTTATTTGATAGAGATAGATAAATATGCTAATGATTTGTGCTAATGATGTGTAAGAATGTTAGATCTGACCTATATGAAGGTGCTTAGTGATTGATCTACTAGATATAACCTGCCTATTTATGATAAAGTTCTTAAATACATCATATCTGAGTGAATGATGTAATGCTCTATTCTATCTGCGCAGTAGTTATTGGTTGAATATTGATGAACTGTTGATGCTAAAGTGCTTTGCTAAGTATTATAATCATGGATCTATGTCCCAGCTAAGGTTGCAAACACTTGAGTCCTACAACCACCCCTGCCTCTACCTCAGGTGAGACTTCATCTACTTCGCAGGTGTTACTGAAAGGGTCGGTAGTTAGGGTTGTGTTGCTACGTTTTTGTAGCATTGAACCCTAGGTCTTCCCCTATTCCAACAAATGGTTCCGTTGTCGGGACCTGAAACTATGATTGTTGGAACTGAAGAGAAGTTTTGTGCATAGATCTACTGCTGAAGTGCACAATATCGGACCTGAAACTGTGATTATTGGGAACTGAGAAAGAAGAAGTTTTACGCAAATATTTGACCTGATATTGTGAAAGCTCTGTGTGTATATCAGTTGTCCCGGTACACAACATTCTACTTGACATGAGGAGCTCTGTACCAAGAAAAGAGGTCAAATATGAATAAAAGAGGTAAGATCTGTAAGATTTGTGCTCTGATAAAGGTAATAATAGTGAAAATTTATAGATTTGAAGGCTTTGTGCTTTGTAGAAGTAAGATTAGTGGAAATTTTTGTTTCAAAAGTATGAATCTAGGTATGTTTGATAGATTTTATCCTAGCTTGAAAACTAGGGTATTAATATATGAAAGAAGATTTGATATGAATAGATCTGATGTGAATAGTGAAAAATATGTTATACCTATGCATAGAAATAATGTTTGGACTAATAAGTATATGCAGGATCCTAGAATGAATTTTTTGCAGGTGAGCTACCATGATCTTAGTACGCAGTACAGGAAAGGTTGGGGATCATTTAAGAGAAAGAGAGGATTAAATCTTTGTTACAATTGTAGAAAACCAGGACATATTGCTAAGGAATGCCCTGGAAGAAGACCTAGTTGTCTTTGTTGTAAAGCTATGGACCATGAAGTTTTGGATTTCCCTAGAATGATTGCTAAGGTTGAAAGAATGAATATGAACCAAGAAAACCCTAAGGCATATCTAGAAACCAAGGTTATGACAAAATCCAAGGAAGAATCAGAGAAAGTATTGCTACAAATAAACGAAACCCTGAATGACCACCGACATGTCAAATTATCGGAGATCTTCAAAGAAAACGAATGCCTTGAAGCAAGAATAGGAGACTTCGGCGTTTATTGTATTATGGATGAGGAAACACAGGTGAATATTATGATAGAAAGAACTTGGGAACTTTTAGGAAAGCCTGCTATGATTCCTTCATGAGTGTTATCATTGAAATTTCGTCCACAAATGGTTACAAGAATCCAGCATCGTCAAACAGTTATGAGGCCACCCATGGACCAAAATTACCACAAAAGCATTTCAAAAGGGTCAAAAACTATACAACCAGTGAAAAAATTAAAGTGCACTATGACTACACAGGGCACGCGCGCACATGCGCAAAACAGAAACGCAGGAAAAGCGCACATGCGCTCGATGCGTGACTGTGGTCGCTAAAAGCCACACACATATGAGAACGATGCATTTATGAGAGTGGTCGGCCTCCCACCCACTTCTGGTTCAACTTCCAAGATGATTTGACACTCAAATCTGGACTGGATCCGACTGGGTGGCTGGTCAAAGACCTAAAAATTCCCTAATTAGCCTCTTTTCACACTACAAGCTGGTTTCACAATACCTCAAAGAGGTGCTATAAAACAAGGCCATGGGTGCACTTCATTTTTAAGGAATTTCAATAGAAAAGTTATGTTGCTACTATTCTCTTAAGGAATCTTCTATTCTCATCAAGAGTATCCTAGCACCATTGCATTGGGCAATCCATCTCACCCCTTGAGTGGATTAGCTTGGAATTCTTTCACCATTTTCATTCAAAGTTGTAAGAAGAGCTTATTTGTGGGGGTCCAAGAGCCCTCCCTTGGAGGAAGAATGGACTCATAGTCCTCTTTCTTCTTGGTGTTTTCTTTCACTGATATAAACCTTACCATTGGTGGCATGAGTCTTATTGTTTCTTTTGTTCTTATGTCCCTATGCTCACTAGTTTAATTGTTATTTTATTTCTTAGTTTAATTCTTAGTTGTTCTTTTATATTTCTTTCTCTAACCCTTTTCCTTACAGCTGTCGTACTTAGCAAACCCAACTAAGCTTGTAAGCACCTTTTTTTTGCTCATCTAGGTGGCAAAAGAGGCGCAACAGATTGGTGACTCCACTAGGGAAGAGGTATCAATTTCCTACTCCATTTGGGTTTTTATAGCTCTTCTTTTGGTTTATTTAACCTGCAGGTGCATTAACCAGCCCAAGCCGACCTGCAAAACATCCAATTCCAAGTTGAATTGAGAGAATTCCATCCGGAATTTTCTTCATGGTCGTGTGTCTATTGTGTGCGGGTTTATTGGCCCACAGACACACATCATGCACATATGTGCCTAAGTCATAGTGTTGTTCTGCGCACCTGCGCCCAAAATCTCATTTTGGTCTCTCCACAGGCACTCAGTGCGCCTCTGTCTACACTGAGACCAGCACACCTGTGAAGAAAAATACACATTGTAAGGTTTTTTGTGATTTGGTGAAGGTCCCTAGCCTTCTTAAAATTGATTTCATGCATGTTTTAAGTTGCACCACACTTAGTTCCCTCTTCATATAAAGGGATTAGTCAAAACACATAGGCACTTAGGGGGTTTAAAATCATTATTTCCTCTTTTGCTTTCATTTTTCCACATGGATGGCTTGCTTTGACTAAAAGTATAAGTTGGAATCATTTCTAATCACATAAAACTTGCATTGGGACTAGAATTTGGATAACAATCATTTAGTATGCTCTTCTCTCGCGCTTCCAAGCGACCTTGAGAATCAGAAAAAGATTGTAGGACGATTTCATCTCCCTTAAAAAGACTAAAACCTTTAGGAGAGGAAAACAGCCCCTCTTGGGACTCCTCTTAGTTTATTTTTCAAACACATATTAAGATTGTAACGGGCCCATACATGCGTACATGCTACAAAGATAGGATAGTGTCAAAATTTGCTTTCTTAGATTAAATCACTAGGGAAGTTTAAAGGTTTTGTAACGGGCCCATACATGCCCACATGATCACAATCTAGGATAGTTTCAAAGCTTTTCTTAGATTAAATAACAATAGGGAGTTAAAGGAATAGTAAAGGACCCACATGTCCACATGCTAGTTTCCTAGGGACTTTTGAATTACGCAAGGTTGCACCAAAGGCACTTAATTAATTAGGTAATCAACACTTGTAAGGACCAAGCGAAGTCCACATGCAGCAAGGTGACATCTAATTCATTAAAACATTGGCACACTTTCACTCATTCACACACAAAAGTCACTTATCACTCACATAGTTTCTTCTTGAAACGTGGAGTTCAAAGTAAGTTTCCTCCAAAGGGATTATGAAACAAGCCACCCTTTTCTTGACGAAACTATCCACTCCCATTTAAATTCAACGAGGTTGGTTCACACCCCCAATCTCTCAAACAACCACATCTAAAATTTTGCTACAAACTCACTAAATTTTTCCTCCACAGGAGGTGCCAAAAGAATTTTTTTAGTCTAGGTAGGATTTCGGGGATAGGCATCCAAATAACTCCCCGTTATCTAGTTCTCACATTGTCAAAACAATAGAAGTTGTCAAATAGGAAACTAAAAATCCTCCAAGTCAAGTGTTCCTAACACCATAAGGTAGGGAGATACCCATGAAGGGTTGAAGGCCGAGGTCCGGTTGTTCTATGAGTCCCCCCTTAAGGCACCCACCTCTTGGACGAGATTCAACCCGTGACCCATTTCTTAGGCCAAAAATCTAAATGTCGCACTTTGACCGAGGTACCTAGTGACCAAATTTTAGGACATCTACCCAGGTGGCAATTGTGGGCTGCAATTGCACCTTGATCAGATTTTGTGTGGCTATTGGGAAATATCACCAGCTCTTTCGGGATATGCCTCCTTTACCCCTCATTATAACTGATTATTTCATCCTTCACTAGTTTCTCTTCCGGTGAATTCAGACCCCACAGTTGAGTACTATTGGAAGGTCCAGTGCTATTTGAGAGGAAGGACGTTACATATTTGAGGACACAAGAATTTGTTTTCTTTGATTCCCCACGTGGAAAAAACCCACTTACCCACATATATTCTTCTTTTTCAAAACACTTTATGTATGATGCACTTCTAATTACATTTTCATTTTGATATATATCATGTTAAGTTCAAAATTTTCAACAAAGGCTCTTGTTTATTTTCTCTCGTCACACTTCGCACACATCCACTCAGCTAGTTAGACATCATAAGGGACCCACAGAATCCTCGTCGTTCCAAACGTTTGCTAAAACTCCTGCCTATTTTAGGGGGAGTGCCTAGTCTTGCCAACTCATTGGCACCACCTTCACACACTCCTGTGAGTGCCACTATCTTAGGATCATATTTGTTTGGTTCCACATTACTTGGGTCCACTTCTCAAGTCCCTCCATCCACTCTCTCTCCTTTACACGGAAGCAGGCGGGGAACTTCCTCTCAAGGGGGCAGTACCAACCCACCTAGCCCCCCTCAAGGGTTAGGTTCACAACACACTCACACCATGGCTAGAACTAATCCTCCACCAACACTCTTGATGCTATATTTGGCCTCTCTTAACATACCAAATCTAAGAAAACTCACAAATGATCCTATATTGCATGACCCCACATGGCCTGCAATGCCCACCAAACTAACTTCATACATACCCAAGTTTGAAGGAAATGCAGGAGATGACCCTGCCAACCATGTTATGACTTTCCACCTGTGGTGCTCTTCCAACAGCATTATGGATTATTCCATTAGACTACAATTATTTCAATGTACACTCACTAGCCCATCGGCCAAATGGTATGTAGATGAAAAACCGGGGTCCCATGCGACTTTCGAGTCCTTGGCCAAAGAATTTTTTACCTTCTTCCAATTACTAATCCGCCACAACAATGGTCTTGAACTACTCTCTAATTTCAAAAAAACCTCAGCCACACATATCGTTGATCACATTCACGAGTGGCATAGATGATGTAGTTTGTGCAAAGCTGAAACCACCAAACAACAGTGTCTTGACTGGTTTCTCAGATCACTTGTCTCTCTCCTTGGTAAAGATGTAGCTTCCACCTTCCCTCAATAAGAAGAAGAAGCCATCAGTAAGGCTCAACAATACGATCTCATCTATTCACAATCAGGGTACTTATATACCATACTTCCTGATCTCCCAAAACCGGTGCCATTCGGTCAAGACAAATGTGGGATGTCTCACTCAACAGACGGATTGATTGGTAATACCACACACCATAGTCCTCAACCCCAACCACCACCAATTTATGGCACACCTCAATATCCGTCAGCATATGGGGGAACCTCTTATTACCCCCCACCCCCTTATCAGCAGCCATACCCTGTTGCTATTCCTCCACCCATCAGTGGGCCACCATCGGCACCCCCAATACACCCACCTCTCCAAACAAATTCTGGTACCCCCTCTACCTTAGCTTATACTTTAAGTACTAGAGAAAGTGCCTAGCCTTCCTATGTACCTTATGGATCACAACTCCCACAGAATCCATACTTTCCATTCCCTGGTCCTCTACAGCCCATGGCACCCCCACACCCTCACACTGGGGTGAATTTTGTTCAACCCTCTCTCATTCAGCAAAATCAAAATTTTGAACAGTTGAATATGGAAAATCCAACCCACCCATCAAATAATGACAAAAAGAAAGGAAGAAATAGGAACAATAACAACCCAAGTCAAGGTGGGAATCAACCCCATCAAAACCAACCTATTGGGGGCAACCAGAACCAAGGGAATTAGAACTCCTAGGGGGGAAATAACAACAAGCATCAAGGGAGAAATAACAATACTATTAAAACCACCTTCCCTTATGCCCTTTACGGTGAGTTCAGTCATTATATTCATCATTTCCCCAAAATCGTTAATTTTAAATGGCTGAAAGACTCAAGCAGTCTACCACATCCTCCAGCACCGTCCGCCCCTCAGTAGGCCCCACAACAATACATGCAACAACCCCCCTCCCCCTCGAGTCGTGCTGCAAAACCCCATTCCACACCAAGGTGTGATGAACACCCAACAAGAGATGCAGTCTACCCCACCACCATTGGGACAGTATCTCAATCTAAGCAATCCCATAGATCGTACTATCCTCCTCACTAGTGAGGAAGAAATCCTTTTGCAAACACGTAATTGTCAATATCGCACACCTGCTGAGTCTCCTCCCATTCCCCCAGAAACAATCCCCGCACCAAAGGGACCCTCGTTGGTAATTCCTATATTAAGATCCTAACCCACACATAGGTAGATCAATGTATTCGGATGTAATAAAGGTCAATATTAATAAGGCCTTTCAATAAAATAGAATAAGGTGGATGTAAGAAGACCTAATAGAA